>CABFON010000035.1:0-22150 GCA_900683695.1 Echinococcus oligarthrus
CGTTGCAGAACCTCCGGCGCCATGTAACCGTGCGTACCCACGCTGGCGTGCGGTCGCTTCCGCGAAAAGTCACAAGCCAGTCCGAGATCACTGATTCGAATGTGGCCATACTCGTCCAACAAAATGTTTGCGGGCTGCGTTAATAAAAATTTGGGGAAAATTTGATTTAGTTACCTCATGTAAATTAATTTTAATAACGTTGAGTTTCACAACACAGGTTCATGACTTGGGGACTCCATCCCTAGCTGCATCCGATGATTGTAAGGTATTGCAATGCTCGAAATTTAGGCTCTTTTAATTATGCCAGCCATCCTTCTGGGATGGGAATAAAAGGGAGTGATCAAGAAACTAGTTAACAGCAAACAAAATGATACCCATCTTTTAATAGTGTATTCAGTAAACGTGTAGTATGAGGGTCAGCGATAAGGCTTTTTGTCTCCACCATCAATTTTTATAGTGCATTTCAAAGATAAAAATAGGATGTTTAAAGACGCCTTATCAATGAATGGCACAACTAAAGTGCAATTCCAAAATTTTAAAGCACAATTTGATTCCCTTTGTTTATTTGCATCCGGTAACATTAAAAAATACGAATAGATGATAACGTACGATAAGATACCGCCTTAAGGCCACAAACACTGAAGTTACCACAGCACATTAAAAAAAACAAGTGATTGCATCATTTAAGCGTAAGTCAGAAAGTAGAAGCGAACATTTCAAGAGTGCTGCACCACGGACCTCACGGATACGATTTCTAGGCAATTTTGTACCGAATAAACAAACCCATTCCTGCACCTTATTCTAATTCTCTTCGTTCGTCCATTCAGATAAGGCGGAAATATCGCGAAAATCATTTCCATATTATAGAGTGACAAGCGCGCAGCAGAAGTGGGCATTTTCTATCAGGGTGTGAAATGCAAGTGAAAAAATCATCAACAAGACTGCTTTGTCTTGCAGGCAATATAACTTGTCAAAACAAAACTCGCACTTTTAGCATTTTCTGATATCTCCCTGACTGCGACAAGTATATAGTCAAATTGGATCCCTTTCAGAAGCATTCTTACTATCCTGCATTCTTTTACACAACTATGTCACTAAAAAAGATTAAAGCGTGAGATTTCACAAACTCGCTATATCAGCCATACGTCTTTTCCAAATCCAACAGTAGAAGCCAATTTTAGATCCACTGTAATAGTATCAAGCTGAAGCACAGCTTAAACGTGTACCACTGTCCATTTCAAGTAGACTCACTCTGCAGAAGCCACTTCGTGCCCATACTGAAAATTCATCCTTAAAGTGTTGCGTCAAAGGCAACGTCTGTTAAATGCCAAGATAATTTTTTCGCGCAATTAAGCCTTATAAGGTAGGTACAACTTGTTTTTTTTCCTTAGCACTGGTTCCTACTTGTATTGAAAGCGTCTTTTAACCTTACCTCGTCAGGGAACAAAACGGCTACAGAACGGACCGATTTACGTCAGCTTAGTTATGAAAACAAACGTGTCACGTAACTTTAATGGGACTGTCTTCGGGATTTTAACACAGCCGCGTCATGTGATGACATTCGTTCTGGTTTAGTGCCTAAGCGTCGGTGTTTTTACAAAGAAGTGAAGAACAAAAATGTATTTTACGCGGTCGGATGCATATACAATTTTGTTTTCATGCCATTCAATGAACGGCACTATTGTGTGAAAGTCAGTCCAATCCAATTTTTACCTTTGAGTAATAAATTCTTTAAAAGGCAAGGAAATCTCATTTTACTGAAAAGCCATCTGTCCATTAATGCATAAAATTGTAAGAGGTTTAGAGACCCACACTGTAAGTAAAATTTGTTAAAAAGGGATGATATTTTAAATATAGTATTCAAATTTGAAAAATGATGCAGTAAAGTACAAATTAATTGGGAGGAAAAGAACTTCAGATGTGGCGTTAATCTATGGACGAAGTGAATTGTGCCTAAGAG
This sequence comes from Echinococcus oligarthrus, assembly GCA_900683695.1. NCBI lineage: Eukaryota > Metazoa > Platyhelminthes > Cestoda > Cyclophyllidea > Taeniidae > Echinococcus > Echinococcus oligarthrus. The sequence goes on from CABFON010000035.1 coordinate 1,961, forward strand.
ATTCATAATCAGTCTTTCAAAGGGGTCTACCAGGTTCTAAGCACTATCCCGAAAGTACAAGCTTCTGATTGTGTCATCCATTTTTTCGGCTTTGGAATTGTTTTCAAGATCATAAGAACTTTTCTAATATAATTAAGAATGATTTGCGCATTAAATAACGATTTGTGATGCAGTGAATCTACATTATAAACTTGGAATAACACGCATTTATGAACTGACCACGTATCTAGTGTAGAATTAATAAGAACTGGGAAATACGTTCAAAATAAATCGAACCTTTAAATCGCGATAGACGATAAAGCGATTATGCATGTGCTCCAAACCAAGGACCACCTCCGCGGCGTAGAACCGTACCTCAGACTCACTGAAGACATTGTGCTGCGTTAGGTGATAGTGCAGATCACCACCGTTCATTAGATCAAGGATGAAGCACAGTTTCTCAGGAGTTTGGAAGGCGTAGGTCATGCAGACTATGAATGGGCATCCCTCCTAAAATGTAAAGGAATGTTTTAATGCATGACTACCCATTCCTTTGTATTTTTAATTTCCTGGACAGTGCTGTAGACTTAATACTTAGGCCTCCGATAAACGATTTCCTATAAGCAAATGGCCGAATATTGCTGTGGATTAGTTTATCAAAACTCCTATAATGTATTGACATGGATCTTGTACTCAAGCCTTTTTAAGCAGAGTAAAAGGACGTTAAGGTTACATACGGCAGACGCATTCAATACGAAAAGATCCCAAGTAGTCGAGCCTGTGTACACGTCATTCTACGTGCCGAAAACATTTACGCCGCAGAAGAGTAACTGAACAAGTTTACCTCAAGGAGGCCACTTAATTAGGAGATAAACAGGATGTCGTTTCACATCCCGATGATCCATGTAGATTAAATACAAAATTGTGCAAAAAAGCAATCAGTCAAAAGGAAAAATGAAGTGGACATGCATAATTATACGAAGCAGTTAAGTTGCCTACTTTTGCAATAATATCAACTATAAATGGTCCCTTCCTGCAAGCAATAGCAGGGGCAAATTACCCAAATAACTAAATTGCCATTTGTCACCTGTTTGAATATTTGTTTTCTTTAAATGTTAACACTATTTCGGATCAGCCGGGAAAACCGTATCATCACAGGACGACACATCTTTTAACAATAGAATAACTGAAGTCGTAGACCCAAATAGAAAATCTGATGCATGCTCCCTAAAGTTACTCTTTTAACCATAACGTATTTGCCTTATCAGCAGATTTCTCCAGGTTTCTGATTAACACTGACAGCTGAGGTAATAGGTGAGAACTAGTAATATCTAAAGGGATCGTCAAATAACGGTTACACTAGCAACGAATGCTCTGAAAGTTTACCACATTTCCACCTGCCTAGACTATTTCCAACTAGCTTCCATTTCGTTTCCGATCATTAGTGAAACGGTGATAGGTTCATATCACAAAGTGAGACCCTTGACTTTGTTCATTTGAAGATTTACCTGGGAAAACTGTAATTGAGACGGGCATTACCTAAAGCGATGTTTGTGTTTCCAGATCAGGATTGGCGCATCCAGCTTGTTCAAATGTCACAAAGTCGGTTTTTTTAGCCTACATAACGTCATTTATGCATCATTAAAAAAATTAATTCGATTGTTCAAATGCTTTACTACTTCTATGGAAGTTAAGGTAAATAAACGGTTAGCTTACACACAACTGGTGCCGATTTATACGCATAAGATCCATAAATAGCAAAAAAAAACCAGTCCAGTTCCGCGAAGATTTTCAGTAACATTTCGTAACCTGATTGCAAACGGCGTGATTGTGCAAGCAGTCCCCATCTAATCCACTTGATCGCACCACAGAAATCAGGACTTGACAAGGACCACTGCAAGCCTTCATGCAAAGGCATTGAAAAATAGTTGTCTTGCGTGGCAACTTCAAGAAACAAGTGTTTATAGATCAGTTTCACAAAATTAATTAAGCCCATGGCAATATAATTTGCCGTTTTAAAAACGTCTGGAATTCTACAAGTAGACATATGGAACAACTCAATGATGGTAGCAACTAATTGCAGGTTTTCGTTCCAAAGCAAACATGTGTGGGCATAATTTGAGCAATTCATAGACTGCTTGCTTATTGTAACGTACGTCTGGCTTGATTTTCAAGGGCATGAGTCGTGTTGCAGCAATAAATTATGTATTTCACTCAATGGACAGCCACGTTAGGTAGTTTTGATAGATTACATACCCTATGAGGCTTTCAATTTGTCTTATAGAAGAGTTCCAGCTTGCAAAATCCAGATTTATTACGCTTTACATTTCATTCACCACCCTTGTCTACAGTCCTTCAACTACTACCTTTAGTAGATTCATATTCTCTAGCTAACTAACGAGCCAACGCGTGAGCTAAATCTTACTAAATGACGACTAGGCCATAAAACTCCATTTGAAAAGAATTTTGACCCAATTTATTCCCAGAAAATCAGGCAAACAATCCTAGTAACAGGTACTAATGGTTAAAACAGTAATACTGCTAAATATAGAATCGCGTGTGAGAACTATGAGGAAATGTTAACATGGAACCCTAATACCGATGTAATGCCAGCGTCTTAGATGCCGTTACCCTTTTGTTAAATAGAGATTCATTAAACGGATGGAAGATGGGACTTCTTGTACTTACGCAAGGTATTGTTACGCATTTTTCACCACTACTTAACGCTAGAGTACCTGAAAAGCATCCGATTTTCTCATGTCTACGAATTCACAGTCATTCTCTCCATTTCTTTCAAGGCATCGCTTTATGGAAAGTGCCCCAAATTTACACGACTCTATGGGTATTATGTATCATATAATGGTTCGGTAAGTTTCTTTACCAATGGGGTTTGTTATGGCACTTCGAGTCCCTTTAACATATATATGATTTCATTTCGGAATGCATAAAAGGCGTGGTTTATTACACGGAAATAAACGGAACTGAAATTCGTCGAGGCACCAAATAGTAATAACTGCCTGCCTATTGTGTTAATTTCCTTTTTTGGATACGCCAAGTGCAAATAAACCTCTGCTTGATGAATGCGTTTACCAAACTGACAAAAAACTAAACATTCCATAAACAAAAAAGGATGTGAGGGCAAGTTCAAGCTGATTGCTTATCAAAATAGTTCATATGACCAAATCCGACCCATGGACGAGATTCGTCAAAGATCTCACGTGTTGGCAAGTTTTGCAAAAAATCATACCGATGAACTATAGCGATTTCAACACCTGAATAGCAACAGTCGTTTACCCTCACTGACAAAAAAATGCTATCGTGTCAACAAATTCAAGCTCCAACATGTCGTGCCTTCTCAAATGTATGAACTTTAAGAGTCGAGGTTTAACCATCGCGGCTTTTCCATTCGCAGTCATTATGATTTCTGGACATAATGAGCTACAAAAGTTCTTCTTGAGACACATGGATTAGTAGAGTGCTTTTTGAGCATTAAAAATTCACCAAAGACGCAACAGACCGTTTTGACTCAACTTTTTGTGCCTAAGAGGCAGTAAGAATGCACTTTTAGAGATACGCTAAAGCGGCAAGTTAGACATTTAGAGATCCGTGGTTATCAGATACTCATACATGCTCTCTGTAGTAGTTCTGTGCAGGAGACAATAAATACTACGTAGCTGCGCAGTTTACGCTCTGAAACTGCCCTTCACACTTTAGTCTATAAAAAATTCGCCAAGATTTAGCAGCCAGAGGGTTGTCAAGGCAAAAGCCGAACCCACAGCACTATCATCGCGAGTTTTATTTTAGCAACCAGATTATACCAGCTTGATATACTCTGCAGGCCCCCACTTGCGATTTGGTGGTTTCTTTGCGTATGTCATAATACTAAAGGTGAAGTATGTTAACACGCCTAAGCACTTAATTTGTGCATAAATGTCTAGGAGAAAACGAAATAGTAACAAATAACTCAGGTTCATGATAAGTGGAAAGAATTTGATTGAAGACAAGTTATCAGAAATTACCGTAAGAACAGACCCTCGTAATAACAGCGAAAAATTAGAGGTGCAATAAAAAGCAAAAAATAAAGGAAACATCCAGCTTAAAGTAATAAAATTATGTGGTTTATGATATCAGTCTATGGCCATGAATTTAGACTGCATAATATTTTAGATAGAATAAATCTTGTGATTGTAATCATTGTTAATGAGTTTGGTACAGGAAACGCTGACTCAGTGCCAAACTTTAATCTCGGCCATATACTTTACCGGAGAAATTGGATTGGGCAGATTTTATTATATCTAGAGCTTGTCAATGCAATTAACTACCCCGAATAATGTGATATGATGGCGCCTTTTGCATATTTACCGGTAAAATACATATTAAACATTGGAATTGAAGTAATTCTGCAGCTTGGACATAAACATTGCAAGAATGACACCCCTCTACTTTATCACAAAAAGTTAATAACATAAAATAAATCAGTTTGCTTACTCTTTGAGTAACAAAATTGATAATTTAAGCATAAAATTGGGTCCATTTGGCATTTTTTTTAAGATTCAGAACCGTACTAGGTGGGCAAGATAGAAGGAATTAGATTAAAATTTACTTACTCCCGTGCTGACAAGAGAAAGCATAGCTCTTTCGTTCAAGGCCAATGACTCCCCACCCTTCATTTTGATCCGCTTTTTATCCAAGCACTTCATAGCATACCTGAAATTAATTCCAAAAACATAATCAGAACGCAAAATAAAATTCCACCTTGATTAGATGCGGCGACAACTAGCTCAAAAAACAACCGCAATAGATACCTTCAAGTATAAAAGATGAGACAAGCATGGTGTCATGAAAAAATCAAAATATTGCATAAATCAACTCGAAGGTTATGGAAAAAAACAAGAACTACTGTTTTTACCCATAAATGACTGCAGAGTGCGTTCCTTAAGTAATATCAGAATGAGCTAAATATGTTCCAGTAGCCCTACAAGAAATCCAGAGTGTTTACAATTCATAGTCACAAAATCCCAATAGCCACAAAAAACGATTTACAAAATTTGGTGTGCAAATAGACATTTAACAATGAGAATCACGAAGTAATCCATAAGGCCACTTTTTATTCCTATGATGATGCAGGATGTATGCTGTGATCTAGAACCAATCGGAACGTAAAATATGTTTTCTTGTTGTCATTTGTCATGCCATGCATCGTTAAAATGTAATGATACAGCAAAGCCCGATTTTATTCCCTGTAGCTAGATTAATACGGGGTCAGGTTACGCAAACTCTTGATCAATTAACACACCATTTGGCATCGTTCCAGAATATTTGCTTTAAAATTCATTTTGTTTTCATTTAAAATAAAAATTAGCGCTAAAAACTGGTTGAGAGTGGACTCATTTTGCAAGTGACGCAAAATAGATGGAGTAAGGATGTGCTTGAAAGGATGCAAAGGTTTTAAACTTTTCAATCTAATAGATTACAACGATGTGTCTTTTGAGTGAAATACATCCAAAAGCCATTTTCAAGGTGCCTACTGTGTTTGCTTTGCTTCGGGAAAGACTTCTACAAAATGAACTTATAAGTCAACAATACGAGAACTTATGTACACTTACTGCAAATGGCAACATTCAATGGGACAATGAACCACGATGTTACCTTATGAGGGAAAAACATTCGATTGTTGGACATGCAATTTATACAGAGTATAGCCAGATATAACTCCCATTTAATCGCAAAATACCAAAGGTGTGCAAGCACCAAATTTGAAAAGTAATGGATTTATTTCATCCGTGAAGCAATTAGTCTGGGCACCCAGTCGAAATCGCGGGCAAAATTTTAGCGTGATATTCCCTCCCTCTCCCAACGTCATCAATCAAAACCGTGTGGAGGTGCCTCGCAGCCTTACCCACCTGTCATGACACGAGTCACACACAGTGATAAATTGGCAGAATGGATACCCGATGACAAAAAATTTGCACGAATATACGTTAAATAAGACTGAACAGCTTTTATTGCTATTTGCTTAACGAAAGCCCCACTTTTATTTACTCTAGAGTAAGTACAGCGTTTGCATTGCAAAACAAGCAGCCTTATAAATAAGTTTACTAGCATGAATATTAAACATCCAGGAAAAACATTTGCATACGATTTTCTGACTATGTTACGGATGCCAATAAATGCAATTGGCCCAATTAACTCCGCAGCAACCTCCACTTTCTAATCAAATGAACAATAAGGTGAAAAATAGCAAAGATCAAGCTTTTGCACTGCCAAATGAGGGTTAAAAACTAGATCTTTTCACAACCAGAAGCATTTTAAGTAGGGAGAGACAACCACTGTTATTACTACTGCATCACATTTTCAATTAAAGGAATTTTATTGAAACAATTGAACGAACTCCCTGATAAAAATCTGTTCTACAAATATGAGAGCTGGCTAGTCGGTTCTGAGTATTCTACTCCATTTTCGTCAGAATATGCAAAACGATCAGAGCGATATTCATGAGAATACAAATTAGTTGTAAATGGCCCTACAATAGCACTTTTACTCTAGTATTAAAACTAAGAGCTCGTCATTGTCAAAGTGAAGTCCATTACGACACAGCCGAATAAAATACTCACCAAGTTTACGTTTATCAATTTTAGCATAAATAAATCTGATTAACAAATAAAACTACTATTTATTTTTATTGAAGCCCTTTTAAAAATGTTAGCCTCATCAACTTATTTAATCCAATGGGCGACGCTCCATTTTAAATCAAATTCTGCTTTTTCCAATTTCTACTGGCTGTACTTTTCCACAACACCTTCAAAATCACGATTTATGAAATCGGTATACCAACAAATGCGCCGCCCGTGTAGATGCCCATGAAAAGCCCAACCGATGGTGGTATTATAACGTTCTTCCTCTTCACCGCAGTTATTGCTTGCGATACAAACAGGACGTTCCAAGAATGCACGGGGTCACTACGACGAATGAAATAAGGGGAACGAATTGGAGTGTCTTATGCAATGGGAAAGTGGGTAGATTCAGACTTCTGACAACGTACACGCTGATTCTGTCATTAATCGCGACTCCGAAAAAACCGCACTTTGTCAAGCAGTTTTTCTCAAGAAAAGCAGATGGTAAAATAAGGTTTCTCACATTTTTCCAGTATCCGTCTTGCGGCAGCCATAAACTTCACCGAACCCGCCCCGACCGATGATTCGGTGAACGCTGAAGTCATTCGCTGTGAGCTTTAAAAATAAGGAGACAAAAGTAAATACGCTTGATACTTTTTGACCTATGCAAATAGCCATGCTGAAGGGATTGTTGCCGTACGTTAAGTTTATGCTCTTCGAGACTTCCAGTAAATGATCAAAAGTTCTAATTCATTTAAGTGTGAAATCTACCCAACGCAATTAAACACGCAACCACATAACTATTGGCATTCCACATAACCAAGTTAAAATTCGAGTCTCAATTCTCAAAGTTCACTCGTATCACTATCCTTCTGGGCAAAGTTTCTTTTCATGAATCTAGTGCCAGCTAATACAAAAAACACTTACGCCAATCACATTTAAATTCTTTTAACAAATTAAAAGGAACGGTTTGATTAAGTGCAAGCCGTGTATTCTAAAAATATGCACCAAACACTGCCAAACAGTTATCGGTGAAGTAGTCTAACAATACAGTTCTGTTTCATTGTATCCTACCAGCCAGAAACTCGACAACTTTAAAGTAATTATGATTAGTTATTTTTTCTATCATAAAAATATTTCGCGGAATTTGTATTTTAGAAAATCGCACCGTAATCTAGGCTCAAAATGATTCCAGAAGGTCGGTGAAACTGGATATTAAAAGGTTTCTCTTGATGTATTCGCATCACGAAAATTAAAATGCTCGGTTGAAATAAAACCAATTTAAAAGGCTAGTGTATCAAGTGTTGGAGTTGATTCTTCTAAGCAGGTTGCTGGAGAAGCAGACTGTGACATACGTTCAAATTGAGCTCCAGATTTTTCCACTGGCAAAAACGGGTAAATCTGGGGGAACGAATGAATGCATCAAAGATGTCACCGCGGATAGATTCGCATATCTCCTGCAGATATGGCTAAATATTAACACAAGGACATTCTTAAATCGGTGAAAATAATAAAACAACGTAAGAAGTCATCCACTTATAACATGATATATAAACCCAAAGATTAAGAAATGAAATATTTACAGGGTATTCAAATAATAAATCCTACCGAGAAGGTGTCCGGAGGAAGTATTCGCGTTCGCTGTGCGCTTGTTAGGAGCTCCAACACTCGGGCAACGGTTTCTTTGGAGAATTCCTGGAAAGCTCAATAGTAAAAGTTAGACCCACGTAAAACCTACCATAGTGAAATGTTTTAAAGTATCTTGATGCCCAAGGTCGAAAGAAGCGTGACATTAGAGTCAGTATGCAAGCACTGCACTAGGTGGTAGCGGTTTCAATAAATTTAGTCGCGACTTTACATTCATTAACTGGAAATGTTAATGTTAGGTTGATCGCTCTGAAGTGAATCAAGAGGTTCAAAATATTGCCCTTTCATTTTAAAAAGGGAATGTCCTCTTAATTAAACGATCTACGATAAACTATCCCTGCTTAAAACTTAGGTGATAAGAACGCTTTTTTGTTCAATATTAATAACTGAGTTATAAAAAAATTCCGCGTAGTTAGCAAAAGTACTAATAAGTTGTTTTAAAATTTAATCAAAATGACTAAAAAGAAAGACTTTATGATGATAAAGCACTAATGAGGACTGACAAAAGTAGAACTCACAACGGTCAAATTTTACCCTAGGTTTCACTTAACGCTTAACATGAGAAATTTTGGTCGCCCAAAACATTGACTACTTAAATCAATAGTAGAAATACCGCATGCAATAATATATGACGATTTTGACTCTCGCTTGCGGTAAATCACTCCGTAAATACTCCAGAAACTTCAGGATACCTTCCCTTGCAGTCACTCCAAAGCCCTTTAGTATCACATTACTTGCGTCAGAAAAAATATGTTGGTAGGAGTATTTTTACTACTATATTGTTTGAACTTCAAAGTCCCGTTTCATGAAAAAGCAGTCACACTCTTGGATATGCGAATGACAAAACAGCAGTAGCTAATGGCGGCTGCTAGAGCTGCAAAATACAGGCAAATAAATTTGGCAATGGAATTTCAAAGGCAAAAACAGGCTCCCCTTAATGGAAACCGCAGACTCATTGAAATGCTTACGCCAGGCCATCAATAGCTATGAGTTTGGACCTTACACAAATGAATAGTGTTTCAAAAATAATGCAACTTTTAAAACCTTGAAATTGTCATTCCTACCTAAACTTCATCCTGCATACTGATGAGCTAAGTGCAGAACTCTCTTAGTGAAAATACGAAATGATGCTTCTAAATCTAAGATTGTCGGCCGCCAAATTGAAGCAAACCACATCTCCAAAATATGGATGCGAGATGAGACGCTATTGAAGACACGTTCTGACCACTTACGTGAGACTGAGAGAGCAGATCTTTCATGATAAACTGGTCGTAAATTTCCTTGCCAAGTGCGATTCGTTCATCATCAGTCTCAAGACTTTCCAACTTCTTGATCTCCTCATAAAAGCGGATTTGTGGAACCGGCTCTTCGTGATAGTTAAGGCAATAGTCTTTGAAGATCAAATATCCCAACCGTTGGTTAAATATCTTGTCAAATGTTAAATCACCTCTTTTTTCCATGTACTTCATCATCACGCTCCGTATGCTGAAAACGAAAGTAATAAAATGGCGTTTTTATTGTTACAAGTATTCGATACGGCATATGGAATAGATGAGATGATTAACAATGACATTTGGCTTCTAGAGGTAGCAAATCAGTACATTTTCATCTTGGCCCTCGGTAATGACTACTATTAATTTGTCTGTTAAAAAGATATCATTCTAGCTTTGAAACTGTTCAATAGATAGTCATAAAATTAAAATTGATTTAAAGTGTATGACGCTGCGTGACGAAATGCGGCCGTGCATAGGAGAACAAACAGCAACAGTTTACAAATTCTCCTTTTTTGATAGACAGGCTCGACCAGTAAACAAATGGAACAATCAAAATAGGTAGTAAGAACGGAATGCACCATCAACTTAAAAAGTCATAATTACAACCTTTTGCAGCTTTCACAAGCTTCAGCAACCAACACAATTGTAACAATTCCGTCGTGTGGGAAAAAAACGCAACTTTGTAATAGTGTAATTAAGATATTTTAGATTTAACACAGAAATTTCAGCATAAACAGCTTTATTGCAAAATAATAGCGTCAACCAGTAAATGATGAATTCAATCTTTCTCAACACAAGTGTTTATGATGTAAGCAAGCCGCTAGCGAGAGAAGACGCCTCATTCAGCAGTATTGCATTGAAATGCGCAAAAAGCTGACCAAATACCTAGACTTTAAGCACTAATAACTAAGGGCGAATTCTTTATTCTTTGGAAGAAGAAAAGAGAAGACCATACTTCTATTGACAAATATACACACTTTTCAAAGGAAAATTTAAAAAGTGTCAAGAGGGATTTGAATGTTTCATGCGTTGAGCACAGTGAAAACAGCCATATTTTACAAAGCTGAAGTCCTTACTGATTCTGTAGACAGGCCTATCCTAAAAGGACCATGCTTTTTCAGCATAAATATGTCTTATTAGCCCATTTTAGCGAAATTCCTTATCCCAATTTATCATTTATAAAAAAGCTGCATGCAAGCCTCAATTTAGGTAGTTATACCATAGATGCCAAAAATGCAGGATCAGAGTTGCATCTCCCTTTTGTGTTCATTATCTTGATATCTGTTAATACTCTAATGTGCTAAATGAAGTTAAATGGCGATCTTCCAACGTCACAGCTACCTTTTAGCTAGCATCGAATCAATCTCATCAGCATTCCATCCGGGACCGAAAACACTTGCCGATTTCTTCCATAGTTAGTCCCATCTATTTCAAATACTTATGAACCATGCCTACCGCAAACACGTACTCATTTGCGAAGGTAATTCTTCATTTCTAAAGACAGACACAGTTGGTCATACTAAATTAAGTACGAGTAGAGTCCTGTGAATGAGGTGTGCAATTTCTATATACATTCTGCAATTTTAAGAGCAACTGTGTAAGGATTTTGCAGTAAATACGAGTCCCTATTCATGTTAGAATCCGGTGCGCACTCAAATCCGGGCTTTAATCGAAGGACTCGGATTGCTATCGCGTTAAAGCAGCAACATCTAAACCAACCTAAAATTGTTTTCAACGCAGCCTTCAATTAGGAAACAAGAGAAGACAGGATGTTTGAACTATTAGCGAAACATTTTGACAAAGCATGTAAAACGCCAACGATTAAAGGTTTTCGAATTAAATTCAGTTACGTTGATCACGAAGCTGCTTAAATCGTGTCTTCTACCGAAATTCTGAGTTTTAATGGAATTATCAAGTGAGGGCTTTAAAAACTATCAGTCAAATAAAGATGGTGTAATCATTTAACAAATAATGACAAAAAATGACACCTTAAATTACATGTTAGAAGAAGTGTTGTGTCGAAATTCGCAATTAGCCTGGTTATGTCATGCTCGAGACAGGAGGTCCATCAAGCATCTGCTTAATAGAACCTTCGCCACAGAAAAACCTGATTAACCTACATTCAGAGTTATCAACAAATTTCTTGCCGTCTATGGCGCAATGCTATTAATATCAAAGAAAAAATCGTGTCTTCATTTCACTCGCTTACAAAAAACAAACGAACAGTTGGATTACATTACTTAGAGGGTAGTAAAATTGATCTATTAACGAGAAAAGAGAGCTTGAAAACGTGTCACCAAAACAATTTTACGGCTTGTGAATTCAATAAATGGGAAATTTGAGTCCAATGTAAACATCTCTTGACAATGCTGTGCTCCCATTCAGCAAATAATGAAGACATTCCCAAAGGTTTGGCAATATGGCAAGGATCACAGTCAACCGCCCTATCATTAGTCTTGGAGGTGCACCAGAATTAAAGTCGACACTTTCTTATACACATCTGTAAAAAGTCGCTAATATTTGGCCGGTTTTCACAGTAAACAGCAGTTTGTTTTGCTACTAATTCTTACAAAGTCAGTGCCTGAAATACTACATCTCATGCATTTCAGAAGTGCTACCGTTTCTCCAATCATAAATGCTATTTTATGAGCCTCAAGGGCCAAAGAAATTATTTACTTGAAATAGCAAAGAGACGCTCATACGTAACCACGTAGATTCTATGAAATCAGGCTGCACACATGTAATATGCACCCAAATCACCTAAGTTCAAAGACAATGGTAGGGTATTACCAAGCCACTTCTTCAGTAAAAAAGGCAAAATACCTCTTTCCTCGATAGATAGACAAGTAATTCTAGCCTAACTTACACGCAAAATTTTCCAAAATATACAATATTAACGAAAGAGTAGTTTTGAACTTTTATAAGCAAGTACCATGGTTCACGTGAAAGTTGTCGTATGATACATAACCCGATAACGTTTTTTAGCTTTGCCTATGGGTTTGAACCGGAAGAGGGTGAATAAATGGTGTACTAATTGGTAAAGCCGATTTTGGATTGTGAACTTCGGTTGATTAGTACAATTGCTTGCATTTGAGGAAAAAATAGTACTGTGCTCTTTATTCGCCCTACAAGGTACACAGTCAAATAATTTCTCATTGGAATCTATGAGGGTTTTCGTAGACTACCTTGTGCGATAAGTACGATTTCATGGATTTCTATTTCGAGTCCAAAGCAATTATAGGCAAGCATCTGAAACGATCTTCCCTATTATTCAAATCTCTCTGCATTATTTGATCTGATTTCATTTTCACTTAGGGCTAAAAGTACTGACAAAAATGGCGGAAAAATATAATTTAATGTTTCTCAAACCAAGATTTTCATTAATAGTTAATGCAAGAAGTCCCAGGGATTGCCTGTCTATCTTGTTAACATGAGGTCTGATCGACAAAAAGAATGAAAGATATTCAGTCAAATTTGACGCAACAGGAAGAGTGGGCAAATGGAATTGTAGCAAAATGAGAAATATGTTAGTGGGAAATAGGGAAGTAAATGGGCCAGCGGACAATCCCAATTTCTAAAAACAATCACTGTATGAGAGCGCATGCATTAACTTCATATGTAGAAATAGTAGTAAGCTAGCTTGAAATCTCTTGTGACAAAAGCAAAATACTCCACTAAACTACTCTGCGGAAAAACAATATCAACTTTTCTTGAAACGATTTCGACACCAAGGCTTCCTGCTTTGCTGTAATGTTTAAAATTCACTTGTTTTAAGACTAAAACCTGGAAAACTAAGACTTGTAAGAAGAGGGTGTTTATGGCTAGGAAGATCCATATTCTCGTTGAGCGCGAGCGAGAAAGGGGATCTCATTTTAAAAACTCACTCACAAGTTGCGAGGAGTCATTCAAATGTCTGTAATGGTCTGGTTTTACGCAATCAAACAAAGAGTAGGTAACTACCGGCTAATAAAATAGGCCTTTTGAATTCTTCTATAGTTCCAACTTACCCGTTCAATTTCACCCAACAGACCTGTTATTCACAAGTGGGCGATTAATGAATTTGATTATATCCGCTAGGTAGTAGAAATTAGTAAACCATGTTCTCGTTAGCAGAATTAAAAGGTAATTTACATGTAAAATGCAAGATGTTACAGTGTTTATACTAATAACAACTGCAAAAATCCCTGTGATGACCAATGGTCGATGTACTAAGCCTTTATTATAGCTCCAATGCAAAACGACTAGAATATTATTGCCATGCGCCAACACATCTAATCTGTTTGCAGAAGCAAGATTGTACGTTTATAAACACGACAAAAATGGAGTTTATCTCCCCCATTTTATCGTTTAATATGCAAAAAGGCAATCTCCTAGAATAGTTCCATGCTTTAAAAGCCCAAAACAAGAAAGATAAAAGAAGACTTTAACTCGTACTAAGGGAAAAAATTTGCGACCGATATAACAACTTGTAATATTAACACTCAGCAGAATAATTCATTTTTTGTAACCTCTTCAGACCGCAACAGCCAAAGAGGGTGGTTGCCATGGCGTTGCCGATTTTTCGACAGCTTCATAAATTCTTGTATCAGTATCTATCGCCATTTATTCCACCATGCTTTTTCCTGGTGGCATCGTAAGGTGCCTGTTCTGCATTGTGAATAACATACTGTTCTTCCACCTACATGATCGACACACGGTATGTGACATGACTTTTCAAAATCACAAAGTTGTTGAAGGTAGAAAAGGATGGAAAAGTATTTCATCCATTCACCAAATAGTTAAAGAATGAGAGAAGCTATTGAAAGTTAACAGATAAATTGTTTAAAAAATGTAGTTTTTATGGTTTTGTAAAGTTTACTTTTAAAAAAATATATTGTTAAATCGGGCTAGGCACGCAAACCATCTTTGGGTGCTTAGAAGTGCATCCTTTTAAAAAATAAGAGTGGGTACATAGTTACACTATGAAAAATGGTATGTTAGAAGCAAGTTCAAATGTAACTTACAGATATCAAGGTACGCATCTTTGTTTCCAAAAAGTAGAGCAAAATGTCGGAAGGATGTGTTTTAAAACGGTGATTTCCATATAATGAGAGATGTACTTTCGATTTCATACTTACTCGTCAAAACATGGGTGAGAATCGAAAAACATGCTAAAAAATGATGCGAGCTTAAATTCTGCTTAGCTTCTACATCGGATAAGGATAGCCAAATTTAGACGACTATCATAAGGAACGACCTTTAACATTCCAGTGGTTGTGTCATCAGAACAAAAGTGATTGTTCGTATTGCTTAAAGGTGGTAGAAAAACCCGTCCAAGGCTTTCAGGTAGTGTAGGATTTCTATGGAAAAATCACCTACAAAATACAAACGCTTCGGCAAAAGGAAGTATTTTTCAGAATATAAGCTTTCAGAAGTGTGCTCGCACTCTGAGGAATAGAATGTGCGCGCGAAATGCCCCAAAAAATAATGAAAATAAGCAGGCAAGATACAAAAGTTGTGCTCATCTCAACTCTCTCAAGCAAGTGCTTTGGAGTAAGTTGGAATCGGTAAAGAATTGCTGGTAACTCATCGTCATTCAATCCTATAGGATACGTGAAGTACAGGATGGTTAATTTTTTGATATACAAGTGCATAATGTAAAAAATCAGAAAAAAAGTATCCGGAAGTTTGTTCATAAATCTCACACATTCATAGACATAGGGATAAACAAGTTAAGTAAATTAGTTTTTCCCAAAGTCTTGCTCTCCTGGATAGGGCTTTTATATTTTTGCCTTCTTACTTAGCATACCTGAATTTTGGTGATTTCTTATGTTGGGGTAAAAAATAATCAATGTTTCAACCAAATCACTTTAGGCAATGCGAATAAACCCAAGTATTCAAGAAGTTTTATCCTCTTATGCTTGGAACACCTTGCCACATGGTAAACTGAGCATATTTCTGTACTTTTGGCAGGTAGCAGAATAAAGAATTTTAGCAGCCACTAGTAATATGCCGGATGCGCTGAAAAATCAAGGCA
Source organism: Echinococcus oligarthrus (assembly GCA_900683695.1). Taxonomy (NCBI): domain Eukaryota; kingdom Metazoa; phylum Platyhelminthes; class Cestoda; order Cyclophyllidea; family Taeniidae; genus Echinococcus; species Echinococcus oligarthrus. The sequence continues at coordinate 17,491 of CABFON010000035.1, forward strand.
TCATTTATGCATCTAAGCGGAACGCGGTGGGATGCGGACCATAAGCACTGCGTTTGCGATGATATTATGCCCTGTGCTGACGCATTGGGAAGTCGAGCCCAATCCTAAAACTACCTTCCAGTAAAGTCAAGTCAGCATTTTCGCGCGCGCATGATAGAACGAAGGAGATTGGATGAGTAGATTAACAAACTTTTGATAAAGCACTTTTTATGAAGAAATCAAGAAACAAATATCTCGTACCACTTGAACCATTTCTATAACATTTAGCAACAATGTAAACTAAAAAATTATGCAGTACTTTAAAGAACATGGAATTTGTTGAGCTAAAAGAAATATATTCACACGTTTAGCTCAAAATGACTTCGGATAAGTAAACTTTAGAGCGGACAAGAATTGATTACTCTTTGCAATGCCTGAAAGTCTGGTCCCATTCAGAATAAAATCACCCCTTGTTCCAGGTTTTATGTCTATGCTTGGGTAGTTAGATTTGTAAATAAATTTGCTAGTATTGGAAAGACTAGCCCTAGTGACATCCATGTAAAAGGGATGGTTAAAAGATCTCATCGTCATTGCCAAGTGTGCATCACGGACACGATTAGGATTGCGTGACTTTAAGATCCATGCCTCCTGTGCAGCGTGTCTGTGACGTACCTTCATTCATCGTGAACGTGGTAAGGTTTCTCACCTAGTTGCAGCCTTTGGGATTTACAGTCAGTAATTTTCACGCGCTTTCACATTTAACAGTTCACAAAATGGAACACTCGCCCGCTACATCATCCAAGCGTCGCTGCCGCTATTTTGGTACCAATGGTGTGTCTGACCAAACCAGTTTTTGAAAAGGCAATAAAATTGGATTTTATGAAAATGCATCGTGCCATCAACTTTTTGATTAATTACCCCAGCATTTAGAAACAGGTTAATATGAATTAACTCTGAATTAAGGCGTCAAGCTTATCAGATATTGGAGAAGTAGCTAACTTCTAACAAGGATTCATAATTGACAACTTGAAGTTACGATTTTTCTTTGGATGCGATGAATCTATGTTTCATACAGAATAGGGTTAGATATTTCGTAGGACGAAAAAACAAATAAGATATTAAAGATAACACATCACGTGCTATAAATACGTAAACAGGAAGCACTTGGCCGTGACACGGAAATATGGAAACATCTGGCCAAGCATAAGTTAAAATGTCAAACTTCCACCTGTGGGCGATTTCCTATCGTCAAACTAAGTAAACTGAGAAGCAAGAAAGTCGTAACCAAGTTTGATTAGCAGAGAAATTTTGTGACCTGCTAAACCCTAGTATCGATCGACAAAAGCCATTTCCGTTTCTTGAAAGTTGAACAAGAACCCCCTGCTTTCGGTAACAGAAATACGCACTTACATAGTCTATGTTTTACCTATGCGCGATGACTGGAGGGATAAATAAACTCGAAGATTAAACTATATTACCAAGGTTTCTTGTCGCACTTTTTGCAAAGAACAGGCGTTAAGAGAAAGTCATAATGCTGAAAGCGATTCTCTCAAGAATGAAACAGTTACTGCATTCCAAGGGATAATGCCGCCAATAACTTTTAGTTGCCTGTTATATCAAACTAGCAAGCAAAATATAGATCTGTTACAGGTCTTTGACCATATCAAGAGTTTTGATTTTGTTATTGGTGCCGTTAAAGATAATCCAAATGTGTCAGTACAGAATCAAATGACCGAGAAAGTAGGAACGTAGACGAAAAAGGTCACCGCATGAGAACTCCAACTTGAAGATTTAACGCATTCATATAGATGTTTAAAACAAACTTCATAAAAAACTGGAGAGAAATGTTTTTGCAGTGCGTTAGCCATACAGTCAATGGGGCGCAGACAATAATTCCGGAAAAAAGTAGCCCCTTTCTCATCAGTGAGAAATATCTATAAGCACGAACAGATATAATGATGTCATAAAAAAACTAGTGAAGTATTGAAGTCCTAAAAACAATCTACCAAGTGAATGCCTAAACAATTTCTTTTCATTCTATGTCCAAATTTGGTGTTTGGCAAAGGGAGCGAAATAACCCCTTAAGTCATTTGTTTTTATTTCTTCTTCGTTAAAAGGGGTTTTATGTGTGATGACGTACAAAAGATACCAAAGAAACTTTATTTTTGACGTTAAATTAGGCAAGAAATTTGTATCTAGTCTGCTAGCTCCTGACATCTAGAATCACAAAGCATGAGAGCACAAATGAGGTTCTAACTAATTATCGCCGCAAATAGAAAGCGTGGAACAATTACTGAAAAAGTCCATATTCTTACGTGCAACATTTTGCCTTATTTGCAAGTTGATAAACGAATTTTCCATAAGCTTTGGTAATTCAAACAAGTCAAATTATCAGGATCAAACTACTTCCTGTTGCTATTGAGCGTCCTCATGATCTAAAACATTGGAATTCGAAATATAAAGTTTGTCTTCCCACCAGCCACATTTTGTTATCTATGCTGATTCAGGCAATAGAAAGAAATGCGTTCCGACTTTGGTCAGAAACAACGTGACCAGAAATGCGGGTAAGCATGTACCTCCGAGACTCCAATCAAGTAGATCCCGTTACCATTGCAGCTGTCGAAAACGCCCACGCTTAAATAAGTTCTCATCTGTGTGCTCATTCACGAATGAGAAACCTAAAGTGCTGAGCCAGACCCCAAGTTTGATGAGTATACAAAAAAATTTACGTGTGTTGCACGACTTCCCTGTGAACTAATTGATAAAAAAATACTCCTATTAGAAATATTATACAGCGTTTGCACACTAAAGTTCGAAGAAAAATGCACCACTATCAAACTGCTTTGTTGGCTAGATGTTAATTGGACTTGATGGAACAAGACATGCTGCAAACTATAAGACGGATACTTGATAAGATCATCGTCTCAGCCTCCTTTGGGGAAAGAAGGGTTTAATTTCAACCCAGTAATCAGACCTAAATCTAAAATTTTAAAACTAAAAAAACTGAAGGTTATTATTTATCGGAGGTCTGAAATGAGCACTTTCCTCGGGTCATTTAAATCAGAGATGATCCATAGCGCTCTTGGTGAGTTAAGTCCCAAGTGTGAACGTTTAAATTAATATGGGATTAATTATAAGGTAGAAACATGTTAATTGTATCCGATTTTGGCAGTCAAAAACGGATAAGTTGCAAGTGGGATGGCAAAGAAATTGCAAATCAGCTCCAGCGCAGCGTTGTCAGAAATAAAATTTAGAGGTATGGGTTTGCTCTTAAATAAATGCAGAAAAATTTGAGCAATGGATGATAAGAAACGCAAAAACTGATTATCGGGTGCAAAAATGGTGGAAATTATCGGGCAGAGAGTGTAGCCTTACCATAATAGTGGGGCACAACAACAACCTAAAGTTTACTGAGGGTGGTGGAAAATTCATTCGCCCATTAAAGCACAGTAAACACCATGTAGTGATTTTTATCTAGCGCTGCTCATAGTCCACAATAAAAACAGTCGGATGGCGAGTATTACTCGAGCATATTGGAGAAATACGATGCTAATTGCAATAATTGATGTACTACAAGGAACTTTGGTCGAACGTAGTAAAGTATGCAGCAAAAGCAGCAAATTATCAAACTATCTGACCCAATTTAAAACCTAATTTTAAGAAATTCTTATAAAATATTTAAAAACACACCTACCTTGGGTCGGGAAGGGTTATTTTCTTACTGGCACGGGCAGCGGGTGTGGATTTACTCATTTCCATTGCCATCAAATAACTCACGTCCGCCAAAACAGCTTCCAAATCGGCCATTTTTATTTATATTTTAGTATCAAGTAAAATAAACCACGACTTTGCTGAAGTAATCCAAGGAGTTATTTGGAATGCAGGACTAAAGCAGCATCCTGAAAAATTTGAAAGCTAGTGTCCTTTGTGTACATCGTTTTTGATTAAGTCAAACAAGCAGTTTTAAAAAAGTAAAAATAATTTTGTGCATGCCATAAGTAATAACTTTGGTACAATCAGAGGTTAATTTCTTCAATTTTGTCTGTCTAAACATGAGTTAAGTTGGCAAATAAATCGGCATCATGCCTATTAAATAGCTTGAATATTTATTACTTTTTTCCTCAGGTATCTTTTTTGAGTTTTAGGCCACGATTTATGGTACTACGATATTCAATAAGGCCAAAGATACCTTAAAACACCATAACGGCACAATGAGTTGATGTTCAAAATCTGACTTTAAAACGGGCGCAACGTGGAGGTTTTCGCCTCGATTTCAGGGAAGTCCCGGAAAGCTATATTTAGGTGGTAACCCACCCTTTCTTCTAGACTCCTTTTTAATTAAGAGTTTTTTCTGAGTAGATATTACGGTTGGTTTATGCCCAATGTATTGAAATACCTCATATTTCCTTGCCATTTTTATTGTTACTTTGTAGCACCTTCCCTCATGCCTCATGGTGATTTGATGCTTTGATTAACCAAACCACACAGACGCTTGAGTCTCCGCCTATGGTTCTCCCCCTCGGTTGCGTGACTCTCGGGGCGTACTATTAACCTCTTAACCCCTCCCTGCATCGGTAATGTGAAAAGCCCACCAGACCTCCCCCTTTTTCATGGTCTAGATTCACCTTCTCATTCAGTAGCTAGCCCGTCGAAGTAAACCATGGACACGCAGGTTCGTACC
>CABFON010000036.1:0-21979 GCA_900683695.1 Echinococcus oligarthrus
GAGCACACATGGCCCGTGCGCACAAAAGTGGGCGCCACTTACTTTTGCCAGACATGTGTGGATGCTGGAACACCACTCAAATTTATTAAAGATTGAAAAGGATTTTGTAAAACCAACTTAGCCTTAACTTGATTACTACAACAAATAATCAAACCAAGCGCACTACTTTCGCATAAGTCAACTTTCTACCATAGCAGCTGTTGACAACTTTTAACATTTATTCCAAATATTTTAACCTTTTAGAAAAGGTACTCGGATGGAATTGTCTTACTGCACAAAAGATGTACGAATTGTTGAGGATGTTTTCTGTTTTCTATTATTACATTTGCCTGCCTTTTGACAGCACTACAGTAGCTTTAATTTAGCTTTGAAGTACACTGCCTGTCCCATGTGCTTCATACGGTTTAAAAGGTTTGAATGCTTCTACTTCACTTTATTGAAAAACACATCAGTAAGTTCGCAAATACTTCGAACTGATAGCTTCATATTTGCTGCATCACTCTATCATAACTGTGCCGAGCAAATACATCCCATGAAATTTAAACCATGTTTTGACATACTGCAGCTCAAAATACTGAGGCCTGTGAGGCACGTCTTTACTATACATGATGCTATGAAGACCATCAGGCAATGAGGGCACTAGAAGATCACTTTCGTCTACGACATTCGTGTACATAGTCCATTATTCATTCGACTCACTTTATGATCACTACTAATGCCAATTCTTTGTCTCATGCTTTACAGATATTTGGTGCGGATTGCTTAGTCCATTGAAGTAAGACACCTTTACGTTGATAAGAAACGCAAGTTTTTAATGAAGTTTATTTTATTTTCTTCTACGTAAAGTGATGACACATTAGAGCAGAACTGTTTGTTATACGCAGTTTTAGACTGTTTCAAAAATGGGTCATCAGTGCCAAACTTGCCTTTCTTTAGTCGGTAAAGCTAGCATTATAAAGTGAACGAATGCAGAGACGCTCGTCAGCCGCACACATTTTAAATGGGCGACAGAGTTTATTTGGAAAAGTGAATTAGGCTTAAAAGCACAAATAATTTACATTGGTTTTTGCCTCACTTTTGTTCAAAAGACGGTCTTCTTTGGCCCCCAGCAGACACTTCGTCAGGCATATGCTTTGGAAGTAGAAATGCGTATGAGTCGAGCTATTTTCTATTGGATGCTGCTTCTCCTTGTTTTGTCAGTGCTAAATGCGTATACTATTGCCTGTCTTACAAAATGTCCCCTATTATTTTTTGCATGAAACGCTTTAGAATTTGGCCATTATAGTGTCGTGAGCCTCTAGGCTTATTCACCTAACCATAGCCCTGAATGTCGTTGACGTCACAGGACCCTTTAATCCTCGATTACTTTTGTTTGCGCCATATGCTGAAGTACTCCAAGTTGAACCGCAAAAAGGAGAAGTAAAGACATTGAATACGACAGAGTAACTAGAAATACTTGTCGAAGTGTATGTTTTGGAAATACAATGCGTTTTGATGTCTACTATGCACTTCAATTTGGTTTTTAGTCGTAACTTATTCTGCAGACCATGTGTAATCTAAGAAGCTACTAGGTCTAACAGATCGTAGGTTTTTTGGTTTAAAAATGCTATATTAGGCGCCGTTTGATTCATATTCAATAATCACAGCCTCCTTTTTGCAACGACTAGGCTCTCCTGAATACGCATACATATGTATGTACACCTCCTAATGCGATCCCTCCGCATTGCATGATTTCAAGCATCGATGTGCAGTTTTGCTAACTTCATTATCTTCTTCAAATATAATGTAGAGGCTGAACAGCCCTTACAACTATGTATAGCTGTATTCGCAGACTATGCTTCCGAGCTGTGAAGGGCATTTCAGGCAACGTCTTTAGACTCCAAACTCTTCTGTGGATTCTTAAGATAAGGTCTTCCATTTCAGTCACTATTAGAAGTCTTTGTTTTGAATACTTTGAGAAAAGGTGTGTAAGCAACGCTAATTCTTAGAGAAAGCTTTTGGGCATTTGTTGCAACAAATCTTAAGGGTACTTGCTTTGGATTGTACTTACTCACTGCTTACCCACCAGTTTTCTTGACCACATCTGACGTGCTTTATCACTTCAAGTTTTCAAATATGTGGTTAAAATGTGTGACTGAAAGAATGCAAATATCAGGGCAATAAATGCTGCACAAAATAATAAGGGAGACTATAGCGGTTGGGGTCGATGAAAGGTGAACACACTACTTGCCTATATCCAAAACATATGGCTACAAATGACTAACTAATGTGGTTGCTTACAAAGCTTAAGTAGACGGTTTGATGAAGCAATCATCAAAATTTCGCAAGCTCATTCTAATGGTGTCAAGTCCTGTGAGCTCCCACTTTATGAGATAATCTGTCTCTAGAGATAAAAGGTCCACTCTATTTCATCTCCTTCATTATTATAGGCAAGTTTGATATTAGCCTGGAAAAAAACCGTAGGAAATTATGGAGCACAGGAATGTGATTGAGGACGAGACAGAACCTTTATATCAAGTCGCACCACGTGCAAGTTTCCTAAATTTAGATTTTGCTGCGGTTTTGAATTCTGTGTTACTTTAAAAGATAATTTTTTCTCTGATCGACCTAGTCTGTTAGTCTCCAAAAAGTCTTTACTGTGCGTTGTAAATTACAAATATAACACAGAAGCAATTTTCACTTTGCTTGCACAGAGTAAACAAATTTTGATTGCGCTTCCATGGCAACTATGCAGCTAACAGTTCCTGCAATTCAGCTGCTCATTTTTTTTCAAAACTCATATTTAGTACCAGCTAGCATAATTTTGGGAGTTTGTTGCCTCCTTCTCCTTTTACGGCATGTGCGATGGGGATTTTGATTTCACTGACACATTTCTATTCATAGTGACATGGACTACTACAGGTAGTCGTCATCCTTTGTCCTTCTAAAGGTGCACAAATTCTGCTCCTTCGCTGATAGTGTCCGTGCCTACTACAAGTAGCAGAGCGCTAAAGCGTACACCAAACTATAACAGCACTAGTGTTTAAAAAGGGATGTGGTCAAGTTGCATAATAAGTCCCATTCAAATCCCTTGAATTATAAAATGGGCCATTAATTTTAGTTCACTCTCCTGCTCGCCGTCGCTTTACTTCCCGGGAACCAGGGGTAATTTTTTATTCACTAAACATTAATTTGGATTTATTTCCTGTTTTGAACGGATGAAATTCTGCTCTCCAAACAGTCGACAAGGTTCTTATCTTTAAAAAATGAGATTAACCTGATCCCCTATTTGAACCGACATCTGGATGAAAAGAGTACGCTTGCATGCAGACTAAGTGTCGATCGACAATTTTTATGACCAGCATTTAGGTCCCGTATTCTAAAAGTACCATGCAGCACAGTCAGTACGAGATCGCTACCAGGAGCATACAGAGATACCGCGATTTTAATGAAACTTATTGGAGTGATTCCCAAATGTTATTGCTCAGAAACAAATCGACGTATCTAATGAATACTTTGGAATAATTTAAACTGAATGCAATGAGCAGCATCTGCGACACTACTACTTATATCCTCACACCCTTCATATGCACAAAAGCACCGACTGAACATGCATGCTTAGGAAGGATAAATAACCCATTTTTCTGGCCTTCCTCTGGCACCACCTTGATGCAACGCACTCCGCTGCAAAACTGAAGTGAAATAGTGTCCTAAATGTTATTTTTTTCGGCAGTGGCTGCCGTATAGTCAAACAACACTTAGCATGCGAGTTTGCCCTTTTAATCATACCACCACGCATTAGCACTTGTAAGCAATAGTTTGTGAAGTGTTGCTTCTAAGCGGGACTTTATGCATTCATTCCATTCGCGTGGCACCTTCGAGTGCTTTGGTGAAACTCGACCACTATTAGCTGTTGTATTCGTTAACGACCCGAAAATGGATTGCAACCATCTCAACGCGTAAATACGAGCGATGCATATCAAAAGGGAACATGTCAACTTGTTGTGCTGAAACATTTATTGCCATGTAGGAAGACTGGAAATTTGGAGGGAAAAGTAATTCAAATTGGAGTATTTTCCATAAAAGAGGACTTTACGCAAACTATGTTTTCAAGTAAAAGCATTATGAACATAGCTGGTGCTGTTGAAAGATATTTAAAGCCTTCCAAATAAGGTGTCCATGCGTGGACTTTAATAAATATTCGCTTTTGCATTTGTGTTATAAGCCTACTTGTGACAGCGTGGAGCATTGATGAGGTCGATTCAGAGCAGAGCAGACCACCGTTTCGAGCGCTCCTCCGTGACGTATGGGACCAGAGTTGCAAGGAAGGACAACAAAAGTTAAATCGTCAATTTAGTCGAGGAATAGAGAAACAAAGGAATGGCCCAGGCTGTCAGAGAAATATCTGACCTTATCTTAATACCCAATTAGCCAGGAGGTCCTGTAGTAGAACTCTTTTTTCGGCGACCCTCTCATTGTCCCTTTTAGTCTGCTTTTTTTCCTTTTTACGGCATGCATGGCAGGAATTTTGAATTCACTGACAGAATTCTACCCATTCTGTTATATTTCACTACGTGTAGTCATTACTGTGTATTGTTCTGAAGGGGGATAGGTTTTCTTTCTGTGCTGCTAGCGTCTGCATTCAGCACAAACAGTTAAGCGTCGTCTTAAACTCAAGCAATTACGGTGTCCTTGTATTTATCTCCATCAAATTTTGAGTTAAGCCAACATTTTTCTAGAAAAACCTTTTAAAATAAGCTTGTAATAGGCTTAGATGTGTGGAACGGTGAATGACTTTTCGTTTTAATTGGATGCTGTAGGCCATCGTGGATTCAGTTAACGGTATTTTCTAACAGTTAAAATAGTGTTTTGCTGGATAACTATGGTTTTCATAAGAAATCTACACTTTTTTGGATTCATTATAAAGCCCACCTCCATAATCCTATCTGAATATGATAAATGATTTTAATTACGTTTTCGTACTGCCAACATAAATACCGTCACGCTGTGAAAACCGATGGCATGAGAAAATGCACTTTGACATTGGATGCACTTTGCATTGAAGTGCGATTACTGTTTGTAGTAAACCGCATTGACTACTAAGAAGCCAGATACTGCTTTTGTTGATTTTTGGATCTACTTTCTAAGCCGTCAGTTAACAAGGTGGAGTTTTAAAAAGGAAGGCTATTATGCCCCCTCGAACGTGCTCGTTGAACTCGCGATAGGTGACACCGAAAAATAATTTCTTTGTTAAGTCCTAGTCTTTGGGTTACAAATGAGGAATCTCAGTCAGTTGTAAAGGTAGACAATAACAGCTTAGGTGTTTAACAACAACATACAACTTTCCTAATGAAGATGATGGTTGCCTTTTGGGCAGCCACTAAATGGTTCTACCATCTTCGCTATCATCAGGATAGTTAAATGGGTTTTACTAACCTACCATTTCAGCATACCCACAGGAACTACCGGATAAGGTTTTTTCATATTTCCTTTAAGATTATAAGCAAACATGCCAGCCTACTCAAAACAGATCCGCCCACTTAGAGGTCAACTCAAGTAATGACCTCTACTGAACTTTTCAACTTATCTCATCCATCGATCTAATAATTCGTGTGCAAAGTCGGTCGCAACTCTTGCTCTTCTTAAGGAATAAAAACATGAGATATCGTAACATATTTGACCGAAGTGAATGGAAAATTTTCATGATGCAGCTAGTCTACGTGAATGAGAGCCAGACGAAATTGTGAAGCGAGACTCATCGGCCTCCGCTTCCCTATTCCTAACACTCTTAGACAAGCCCGGTTGATTCCCTTTGAACATCTTTATTAAAGGTGACAAGATTGGGATGGAAAATACAATGTTCAAGAAGGAGGGGAGCTGTAGTTACTAGGTGCGGGGAAGGACAATCAGACCACGAGATTCCAATTTTCTGCTTGCCTCCTCCCGGAAAGGTACATTAAAACAACGTAAGTATTTTGAAATTGTGGTTCAATAAAATGTGGCTGGAGTGACCATACTATTACTGAAAAACTAGGGCTGTACGCGTTTTCATGATTGCTTAAGCCGCTGAGTGCAATTATGATGAAATTTTCTCAGCAAACTCAGAGCAATGATTGCACTCAATCTAAGTAATTTCAACCCTAAACCCTAGTTGAAATGAGTGCTTTCCGCTGTCGTCTTTGTGGCGAGAGATTCCCATATTTTACTTTTCTACTTCAACATGTTCGAGCTAGTCACCCGGGTAAGAAATTACACTCCCAGCCTAAAATGTTTATTGACAAGTTCGTTTCATTTGTCCGGTGTGCCTCCTGATGTGTCCGACTACGGGCCACCTCTTACTTCATCAGCACTGCAAGATGTTTTTAAATAAGCAAAATATGCTCTCCTTTAGCTTTATTTGGAATGATAGTTTTGATGGATTAGTTTAAATTTCTTTTAATTTAGATATGCGACATTACAGATGCGGTGTGTGCAGACTAACGTTTTCACGGTTTCTGTTACTCCGAGATCACTTTTTGGCAAGGCATTTCAGTAAGTTTGCACCTATGAAACCTCACTAAAAGACCTACTTTGTAAATGCAGTCCTACACACATTCTTGCTCAAAACGTAGAGCATTGCAAGTTTTCCATTAATTCAGTGTACTTTGCGTTGCCAAGGGGACCACACTACGAGTGTTCGGAATGCCATGAGATGTTCAGCATATGGCAATTGTACAGGAATCATTTTTTCACAGCTCACAGAGGTGCGCTACTTTTAAAAGTTTACATAATGCATTTTTAAGAAGGCCTTACATCTACTTCTCTTTAGAGCTTTGGGATGTCATGTTTGTTTAGATGAAAAAGGAACAGGGTTACTGACCCACATCTGTAAGTTGTGCGGATGTTCATTCCAGCAAACCAGAGCTGCACCGCTATGTCAGTTTTGAATGCGCAGATTGATCCAAAGTTCTAAATATAATGAAACTCCAGTGGTTCCTCCTCCTCCTAATCAAGTGGCGTTTTTGCTGTACTCCGAAATAGTGTTATTTAAAACTTACTGCTTTTTGCTTTTTCCAGTCCCGTGATTTGCGGTTACAGGAGTTCAGTATTTGTATATCCACATTTATTGCTTAAAGTTGTACAAATTTACCACCTAAAATGCCTCAACCTTATTTTTACTTTTTCTTTCAGTTTTGCGGTGAGTATAATTGCAGTTGTGCATTTTAATCCAAGTAGAGAAAAAGATTGCTTAAATATAGCAAAACATCAATGGTGCCTGGCGAAATTTTTGTAACGAGTCAATAAGGAAAGGTTGCTATTAAACAATCAACAGTTTTGCTAAAGCAAGTTTACTTTCCGGTTGGCCCTAGTGACACATGCATGGTCTCAGAATGACTTCTGTCGCCTAATTTCGAACAACACAGAGGCTGTTTCCTTCTCCTTGAAATACGCTAAATGGTTTGTAGCAGGTGGCTGGCGGTGAGTTGCTCACACGCTGTAGTGATGAAGACTCCCGCTTTCGTGCGTTTATGTTTTAAGTGAGAGCAATACAATATTACCGGCTGCCCTAATCATACAGCGTTACTGCTTAAGACTTAATAAAATGTCACCTACTTTAAAGTCCTGGAACCATGTAAATGCGACGGTGAAATTAATTTACGGATGTAATGATTAGAAGAGAATTGCAATGGTTGGAACTAAACCTAAAGGTGTGCTCTGGTGGCAGTTGCTAGCTGTAAAGCGTTAACAAATTTCAAATTAAACTTGAATAATTAATAATCTCGAGGAAAGAAGTGCTACAAGTGACAAAAATTGACACATTGCTCTTGGGCCATAGGTCTTGGTGTTTTAATACAGAGGGTCACAGTCAGACTAACGCATATAACACTCAGTTATTTGTAGTGGACGCTTCACATTTGACTGGAAAGTGATAACTTTAATAAAAATGTAGGATTTAGCAGCAGTCATATGTAAGTGATTAATTGCAGATCATTGCTTTTGCAGCAGCAAATAAGAATTCGGCTAAGTTTATAAACTGTAATGTCTTAAAGTACTTGTTCCAGTCTTGTGCGACTCCATACAAGACAACAATAAAATTTTAGCTAACTCTGCTTTTGACTACGTGGATACTCAGGTCTCCGCAGATTGTACTTTTGCTCACCGATTTGGCCATTGGTCCATGCCAGTAGATCCTCAGACCTCCTGTATGACAGTGGTAGCTATGCTGCTGTACTACGATGAGTCCTTACGACCTCAAAAAAGACTTCGGTGCCACATCATCATCTCTCTCGCTGAACTACGACTGAGGCACTTCACACTGCATTATATTTGTTCTACTATAGAGCTTGGCGCATAAGTGATTTGCCTATTTTAGTGAGTCAAATGGTACTTAAGTCCTTCCATCCTAAAACTCCAATGATTGGGACGCATAATGCTTGCATTTTTGAGTAATGGTAACAACGTACAGAAGTTGGTTGTTTAAAAACCGGTTTTGGGGTCTTTCATTTAACTTGTATTCTGCTTCCTTTCCCACCGAGAAAGTGGAGAAGAGCAGTATATAAGTAATATATGCGTACTCATTTAACTTCAAATGCGACGATCAGGTAAAATTGAAGCAGGTCGGTGTGAATGCAGTATCGAATCTGGATTCTTGTAGGCTAATTTAGAAAAATCAACTTCAAGGATCGCAAACAAATTTTACTCAAAGTATTGGTAAGAAATGTGTAGCCTAGAAGGCAGCACAGATTGCCGTATGTTCCTAGATGTTTGCTTGCAATCTGTAAGTTGTGCCATTACCTTTTTCGACTTGAGAAGTTGCTAGCTATTTAACCAATCATCTCTTAGTGAAATTTTATGATAATCCCTATATACTTATGCGCCCTACACCAAGCCCATCTGGAAGTTATAAACTAAATGCCTTGCATAATTCATGAGGTCCTGATATTTTATCCCGTATTGCCTACCATTAGGTCACGAATTACCGTGAGGTATAGCTTTTAGAGCAGGAAGAAATACGTATCGTACAAAGCTTCCAGAAGGTAGTGTGTAACCAAAGATCTGCTCCAAATTTACCCTGATTTCCTCATTTTATCATCGTCTAGATAACCTCAGGCTTAACTTCAGCCTAATTTTTCGTTTGAAGCTTGTTAAAGTTTAGTTTGTAGCCTTTACTCCAGTTTAAAAATTAGTACTCTAACCTACCTTCTAAAGGTGGAAAAAAACCAATTTGCTGGTGCTGATCGTAAAATAAGTATAATTAATTAAAAACTCATCTAAAATGCAATTCGGCTACCATGATTAAAACAGCTATGATAAACGCAGCCCCTAGCAATACAAAACAGAAGTTGTTTACCTTTAGAATAATACAGAGTGAAGACAGTCAAAAGAACTATCTGTAGGAGATCAAAATTCACGTCACGCATACTGTAGAAGGGAAAAACACCAGAGAATACACAAAATTGAACTTAATGGAATAGAAGAAGGATTTCCTGGACAATGATCGGAATTTGCTCATAAGTTTTCTCATCCCTTAGCCAAAATGAACGCCTCAGAAAAATAACATTCGCGTCATTTACTTGAAGTGGTTACGCAGACATAATATGTACCCGAATTTGTGTCTTCTGCATTTCATACTACTTTTATTAAAATGAATTCTGTCAAAAGATGGAGTTTTTTAAGAGCGTCCTCTCTGATAAGTAAAGTCGCTACTAATTTTTAGAGGAATCAAAAAGATTAACAAATAAGTAGAAAGAGCAAAGAAGAAGTAAATTAACAAAGGCAAATTTACCTAAAAATGCTGATTTTTTAACATTTAAGTCCCGATACTTGGCCAGTGATCACTCGGGCATTAATCACATTTGAATCTGAAGAGCGATTTAGCCGAGTTTCGTCTCTTTGAGGTAATTGAGGAGTTTGTAGCGTTGCAGGATTTCATACTTTTCAGCCAACTCTTTGCAGAAATGAACGCTTACTCCTGTCCAATATGCCACTGACTCACTCTAACGACACCTCTCGCCGAGCCCATATGGTAAGCGTGGTTCGCTTACTAAACTTTGAGGATTTTTTTCTGTAGGATTTTACGTTCTGACCTTACGAATGTGCCTATTAACAAGTCCGCAATGTTATGTTTTAAAAATTCTTGGCCTGCTTTAGTGATCACAATGGTACGTTGTCCGTCTTGCTCAGTTTTACACAGGAGAATTGTAAGGGTCTTGTTGCTACAACAAGATAGGGAAATTAAAATGTCTTTAGGTTTTCCCTGTTACACCGGTATATAACTTACACACCGCCTGCCCCATGTGCGACCTGTAAATTGACGGACTTGATTTTCTTCTTAGTCACTTTTTTGGAGCACACATTTGTGATTTCTGAAGATGCTTCTATCCAACAGACTCAAAATTGCGTTTTGCTTTACCCTAATTTAGCGCGCATGCAAACATCTCAGTTCTTATTTCATTGAAATATGCCGCAGTTCAGTTAACAGAGTCTTCTGAAATGGGCTTTTGTCTGTACAGAATGCTTTGTGGACCATTCATAGTGAGTAGCACTAGGAATTCATTTTCATCGTCGTCATTCCTGTGCGTAGCTCTTCGTTTACTCAAGCTTGCATTGCGATTCCCCTTTTCTTCATTTCTAAAGGCTTTCACTTTGCGGCTGTGTGGCTCGGGGTGTTTAGTCTAGTGGAATGAAACAATTTTACATTGACAGGCTCAGTAAGTTCTTAATGCACTTTATTTTTACAAAAGTAATGACCCCAGAGACAACCATTTGTAATGTGGTGTTTTTACTCGTTCTACAAATGCTGTTATTCGGTTGACGAAGCAAGCGTCGCATAAGACAATCTGTGTTTGTGCTCTACTTGCCATCAACAAGCCATTGTCATTTACCTTCCGTGAAAAGTTATTTGAGTACATACTCCTCAGGCAGAATTGCTATCAAGTTGACTTTGTTCATACCGTATGTTGATCTTAATAAATTTTCCAATGACAAGTATGTACCCCCACTTATCTTACTACATGCTCCCCATAACTTTCAAAAGCCTCCCAGGAATTTATTAATGAAGGTGTCTGGGATCTCTTGATGAAATCAACTAGGCGCGCATTTGAATGTGGGTAGCGTTATACAACCCCCTAATTTGCAGTCGCTCGGATCATCATCTCCTGAGATGCTTTATATGAGCCGGTGCAAAGTGGGTAAAATTAGGTAAAGATACCAAATGCAAGAAATGTGCGTGTGAGAATCGATGGTTTATGCTGTTTAAGTAGGCTAAGTTCAGTTCAAGTCAATCATTTTGCTAGAGATTAGGAAATTATTTCAGAACAATAAGTTGGGCGTATCTTCTGTTGCTGGTACCGTGTATCTTAGAGCGGGCAAACAACTTCATGTAAATAATGCTTGTAGTGTTCAAGCCTCCCTATAAAATTTCGTTTTATACCTTCTATATCATATGATTTGGTTTTCTACCTTGGGATGGAGTAAAGCGAATTTTATGTAGGCGGAATGGGTGGACTCAGCAAGGCGAAGAATACGGAAACAAGGTTCAGCTGTAATTTACCCAACAAGCAGTCCAAATTTAGTGTTCGTTTACGATGAAAGGAAGCAAAGAACTAAGTGGTAGTCCTTAAGGCTTTTTGTAACCTGAAAATTGATGTGATTTTGACCTATTATCTCAGGTGGTGCTACAACTATTTGCATTTGACGTGACTGCAGGCAAAATGCTACAGAACACACTCCTTCTGGGGCTTGGAATACCTAGATTTAGTTTGTCGAGGTGCCATATTGACACTTATTAGTCAAGAAACGTAAAGTTTATTGCTTTAAAAGTTAATGGAAATATCTTGCGAAATGGGCCCTAAGTTCGAGCCTAAATGCAGTCTCTCACATTAAATACAAATAATTTATGAATCTTCTGTAGCGGTCAGCGTATAAATGCAGGAATATTGGTGGTGATGGGGAAGGTTGGCTCATTTATGCATTACTCATGGCGCACTACTGATGCAATTTTAATAGCAAGGGAAGAGCAGCAACAGGTGGCCAACAATCTCTTCACGAGGAGTTGATTTTCTAGCCAAAGCTTTTGGGTATCCTGATAACTGAAAAATAAACTGACGCAAAATTGCTCTTTATTGTACTTTCTCTCACTGCTATGGCCTTTTAGCCATGCTAGTAGGCTCTAAGTTCCCATCCAGGTCAGTAATGCAATTTGTCATAAAATATGGCTTCTTATGTATTCTGAAAGAGTGCAAAGAGACTGGCGAGTTATGAAGAGAATGGCTTACCAGATTCCATGGTTTGGTTACTTCTCAGTGCTTAGTGATGAAACATTAGGTAAATAATATCATATGATACATTAAATAAACTCCATTCCACCATTTTTGAAGGAGTTAGTACGGACAGTAGGAGATTTGAGGGAATTCTTAAACTACACTGAGTAATGTCTGATTGATTGGCTAGCAAATCATTGAGGACATTTCAGCTACCTTCTTTACTGCTTCTAAACAAGTGTCCAAGGATAAGAGTGAAGGAAATTTGCCTTTAATACTACGCATACATAGTGGGATATTTTAAATGCGAGTGCGTTTATGGATTGGTTTCAGCACGCGGTAGTGCATCTGTCCTCATTTGTTTAAATTTTGTAAGATTGTGCAAAATATCTAATTGCATCTTATTAAGGTCTGACATTTTTGAGTGGCTTTTGCCACAACACGCTCTACTCCAGCCAAATAAACTACACTAACTAGGATTCGGTCTTTTTGTCCCGTTCTAAGGTGACATTGAATGAGTGCACCAACACTCCAAAGTCTGCGTAATGGCTGCCTCGAGAGAGCTTCCAAACAGTAGATGAAATACCCGCTTATATAGCATTCCGCAATCGTTGACTCAGACAGAATGTCATTGATTGCAGTTGGATGTCGTTGGAACAGTTGTAAATGTTAAATTTGATATGCACACTTAGAACAGATTAGCGAGCCATAATTTGTTTTGTCTTTCGGAAATAAATGCTAGTTTTGGAGGTCTTAGTGTGATTTAATGCTGTCCTAATTGTAAACACTTCTCTCTGCCTATCTGCGAAATCGGATATTTGAAGTTAGCAGTTAAAGTTTTCGCATTTTTAGGCTAAAGCTTCTGCGCAAGTTAACAAATTAGGCAGTAAGTTAATGTAAAGGCGGAAACCAAGCACCGTAATATGGGGACAGAGTCCACCTGATCCGTAGTGATTAGGCCAACCCATGCTGAACCGTGCAAAGTGTGAGTAATTTTTTGTTGCACTAATACATTTAATAAGTAAGCTCACTAATCCGTTTGTCCAAGGCTGTGACTTAGCATGTGCATTTATTTACGGTTGGGCACTTTTTACCTTATGGAAAGAAGGTTTGGCTATATTCTTGCAAATCCTTCAAAGCGGAAAATAGATATTCTTTAATCGCTGACAACAGTGTTACACGCCTTCACATTCACCTGCTATTCATCGTCAAAACACCAGTTATAGGATTTAATTAAAAATTCCTAATTCAACTTGGCTGATCAGACCACAAGACAATGATTCCACCAATAAGTGCAATTGTATCCATGTGTTTATACATTGTCAGAAAAGTTAAAAGTATTACATAGTCAAAAATTGGAGTCATTTACGGTCAAAACAGGCACAAATTTCCAGTTTCCGTGAAGCAATTTTTCACTAAGCCCTATAGAAGCACAAAACGGGATAGTAAGGGGGTTTTAGGGAATAAAGTGTGCATAAAATGACTACTTTTTGAAAAAATACTGTCATGGAAGTAAAATTATGTCTGATCTTAAAGGGTTTAAGGACCAAAAACGAATGTGTAGATAGCATAACTAAATGCAAGCTGAAAAAGACAATTTCCTTTGAAGGCCTGATATAACAAACGCTTCAATAAAATGCATGATAAATGCCTTCTCTAGTTCTGATTATATTTAAAGCTGAGGACGGATCTAGCTGAGTTCCATCTTTCGGAGCTGAATACAGTGAAAGTAGTGCTGCACGGCTTACTCATTTTGCCTAGATTTACGCACCAATGGCCCGCTTCACCCGTTGTTTTTGCTTCTCGACACACGCAAGCGAGACTTCACTACAGGTCCATCAAAGCAAGCATCGTTAACATTCCCAAGGCACACATACATTCACGGATTTTACCAGAAGCTAAAAAGATCGTAAAGATTTGTGCCCTAGCATCTGCTTCGATTTAATGAATATAGACTGGTGCTTTTCAGTGCACAACTTATCGTCTCAATTCTACAGTTATTGAAAGTATCTTAGCATTTTTTCAGACATTTGTAACATATTTTATTGAATGCGTCTGGACTAAAACGTGGAATCTGTGCAAGGTCACGTAGATGTGCATTCAAAGTAAATTAGAATTTTATGCAATTTGGCATCAGTTATTCCGCTTTTTGATAATCTTTCCGTTTGTTCATTTTATTACAGTCACATTTCATTAGACACGTACAATGTTTTCGGTTAAACGGGATTCTTAAGAAAATCCACTTTAATTATTAACTCGAAATGCATTAAAGTTGCAATTTCTCAGCACTTATAACGATTATGCAGAAATCTCACTTACATGATGCGAAATTCGCTTTTTCAGCGCTTTGAGATGATTTTTCAAAGTTTTCAATTTGCTAGTAATAAAGTGGGCTTTAATCAGAAAAAAAGCAGTTTGTTTTAAGGGAGGAAGAGACCTACGGATGTCACAGGCTTTTAAAAAAACTTCGATCTTGCTTCAAGAAATGCGCAGTCAGCAGATTCCATCGTAATACTGTCCATTATTTTTGACACGTTTTTTGCCCCATTTGACCCAAGTTTGAGTTTTTTCTCTCTCCTCCTTTGCACCATACGTAGCAAGGGTTCCAATTCACTGACAGAATTGTACTCAAACTGGCATTGACTACTTCCTGTAGTCACCTATCTGGGTAGTTTTAAAGGAGTGCAGATCCAGTTTCTGCGTCGTTAGGGTCTGCAGCCAGTATGAACGGTAAGGCATTGTCTTGAATTCAAGCTGCATGGCATTCCTGGCACGTGAGGAGTGTGATTAAGCTCCTCTAAAAAATGATTACATTAGAATGCCTTAAGATTTCTTCTATTTAACTGTGGTTAAAAGAGCATAAACGCAGATTTACCACAGTTAGAAATGTCTACTTCAGTGATATGGTGGTAGCACTTTAAAATATTACTAAACGAGTCTTCTACAAAGCACCGGTAACGGATTTTGCGGTGCTGCATTATGCATTTAGATGAATCTTTAAAGACCTCTTTAGTGCAGTCACTGTGGACATTACTTCCTAATATCGAAAAAGATGCTCTCTCACGTTTCATCAAAGATAGCCTCAACTGACCCTCAAATATTGCGGCAGGTGGTATGCCAATTTATTGAGCATTCCACGACTGCCAACATCAATAAAATATCGCCAGCATCCGGATGTCCTTCAAAAGACGTAGATAGTAAAACTGTTGGGCACATTCTGCGTAGTTGCAATCGGTCTAATATGTCTTTTTAGCAAGAGGCAGTGAATCTAAAGGTTTTGTTGCAGGTTAATACCTGTGCTCTTCTTCGCCTATTTACCAACTGTGCGTTTGGAATTGTGACAAAATTTTCTCAGACTTGAGGTCACGTTTCTGAAATTGTCATACATTAATTGGTCAGTTTATTTAAATGAAGAGGTCAAGCACCACAATTTTACTAGACGCGCAAAAGTTGCGGTAATTAAGCCAAACATTTGCAGAAATATTCAAAGTCTAATAAGATTTTTACTCCTTTTGGCACATAGAGAGGCGGTTGGTGTATAGTTTAGTGAGCATCCTTGGTTTAAGTATTTTCAATGACAATTCTGCATCCTATGTAACCGCCTGCATATAAATCTACGCGATTTATTTGTAAAGCTGATACTAAAAACGCGTTTGATCAAAAAACCAGCTGTCAACTTTACTAATATTAAAAAGTGGACCGTGCTTATTCATATATTGAAAAGAAAGACATGAAAGCCACATAATTAGAAAGTAGGACTTATTTGGGATTGCAGTGCATATTCTTTTTTGGATTCAGTATAAGAATTCCTTCCCTAGATGCCATCGTAATACAAAATAAATGAGTAGGGGAGTTTCACAGTGCCAATGCGCCTGATGTTCTTATCTATCAGTGCAAGATCTACGATTATGTATGCATAACAAGTGAGCTCCTTTTCTACGCAATTTTTCACCTTAATTAACGCCTACTTTCGTAATAGGATCAGCAAGCATCCTGTGGGTACGGTAAACACCACTGCGTGCTCTGGTATGTGCAGCTGATCAAAGCATCCGAAATACCTGCAAGTTAGGCAATGTGATAAGGGCACTTCATAAAATTGGCTTGTCTGAGCGACGGCAGCGCATGTGCTCTTAGAGACAGACCGAATTTTAAACATCTTGGGGCATTTCGCATATCGAAAGCAAATACATCCAGATGGTGCATCAGTATCAGAAGCGAGTGGTGTACATATGGGCCCTGATTGCTACATATACGAAGACCGTGAGTTGTGTCTCAGTATTTTTACAAACAACGGTACATCTAATCGGACTAAAAGACAAATTTGCACACTTACCGATGAATTTTAAAGCATTCTTAAGTAATTTGACGCTCTTAAACACCCGTTTGCACATAGGAAGAGCTTCGTCCATAGCAAATACCTTCAAATAAAACTTGATTTTGCAAAATAAGAAGCATTAGTGAACAGATTTTGAAGGATTGTTAACAGTTCAATGTAGGCAAGCATCTCAGCTTTGCTGATTGGTAATGCATTGATGAAAATTTTGGTTAAAATATTGTAGGATATATTCAAATGCGTTGAAATTACCTGTACTTATTATAGTACCGTAATTTTCCAAAATACCTCGAAATTCCCACCAACGCCAAATTTATCCTTGTGTACTCGAGAGACATTTACACCAAATAAATGTAGCGGCAATAACTCGCATACCTTACAAAAATACCGGTCTTGGTTATAATGTACTGCCTTTGCAAAACAAAGCAGCAACATAAAAAATGTTTATTAGAAATAGTATGAATTGCCTACACTGAGGCCTGTTTTGACATGCCCATTTGAAATGATGATGGTTAAGTGAGGATGCGGAAAATTAGACATGAATGTAGTTATGATTAGCAAGGTAATTTCCATATCAGTAAGATGTGGAAATGCATAATGATTAACTATGGATAAGTAAGCACAGATCCAAGTAGCAATACTTATAGCCCAGAATGTTATTCACCTTTAGCCTACTGTTATTTTAAGTTTTTTACCTAGAGCACCAAGCGAATTTCAAACTAGGCCATTAAGCTTTTAAATAAGGGCATTAGTTCATGAGAGAACGGGCATAGTTAATGCTTGTTTTACTTGATCCTCGCTATGGTAGCACCAGGGTGTCAATTGTGCAAATAAACGTCCTTAATTAAGCATAAAAAAGATGGCGGGGAAAATTAAGTTAGGACATAACTGATACAGTAAACGTTAGATGCATTAGCTAACTATCTATAGGATTTCCGCGATCCAAGGTATTGCAGATATATTACGGGGAAAAAAATAAATGTACCTGATATCTACCAAGAAGTGGGAACAATGCAAGCTAAAAACTAAGTGGTTTGCATCATCGATTCAATAATCACATTTGAAGATACCAAACCTGCATCCTATTGTCCGTTTAATTCTAATAACTGGCCCGAGAGGATAAGTGAGATGCACAAGGAAAATTTGCCTCTAGCCAACTTAGTAACTCATGTGAGGTCCACATTCAAAGTTAAATGCTGTTCTCTTGCACGCCACTATCTTACCTTTGTAGACGGTGTGGTGGTATAGAGGCATGCTATCAGAGCACCAAACGGAAATCTGTTTTGATTTCAGGTAGGATTCAGGGAGAAGGCCTTACAATGAATTTGAGACATTATCAATTCCCTGCTATATCAATAAGCTACCTGGGCTATTGCTAGCTAACAAAGAAGATTAAAAATATCATGTCTGCATAGGATCTTTGGCAGAAAATTTAAGAGGGTGCTCTTGCAGTCTTCTACGCTTTAAAACGTATTTCAAATACCTCAAATACCCCTTGCATGTCACCAGTGCCGCATCTACCCGGCTTTAGCATCAATAAACTGTCGTTTGCACTGAATGCAGAAGCTAGCAGTACAGGAACAGAATTTGGGCTCTTTGAGAAAATGCAAATTTAAGGCCACAAATAGTTGGCTATCATTATGAATTGAATTCAGTGGGTGATGCCAAATTCCCACTTTGTATGTTGTGCAGCTAAAAAGAGACAAAGGAAACAAACAATCTGGCTAAATGAGATATAAAACAGCAGTTGAAAGAAAGTAAGCAGTGCTGTCTAGATAAGTATTAATTTTCCTTGGGTCTTTCGAGCATTCGAGGGATATAATGGTGTTATGGAAGAAAATATGCTGGTGACGCACAGATAGCCCAAAAGTCTACTAGCATGGATTAAAGGTTATGCCGACAAGTGAAAGTAACATCAGGAGATGCTTGAGTGTCTGCTTAACTAAATGCAGAGTTGAGCAAAGTATTAGGCCATTGCATCACTAATTTTGAGATGTAAAACTGCAACTAGCCATCTTGAGTATCCTTTACACAATCGGTTATAAGAACTAATTCAATTTTTCTTTCTTTGCTGGATAAGCACTGCAAGTTATGCATCTGTAATTGCAGGGTCCCGTTTAACTTTTAAAAAAGAAGTTTTCTCACGCATAGTACATAAGAACGCCTTTTATAGGGGCTCAGAAATCCGCATATATAGTCCCGGCAACCAGTAAAGTTTGCAACTTTTTTGATTTTTACATAAAACTATGGTCCAATATCAGCTGCTATTACATTAATAATGCCAAAAATGCCTGACGGGGGAATCTGTACTCTCATATACTTTTGCAGAAAGCAAAAATTAGTAAATAAGGCGAATCAATTTGCCTCATTATACTACAACCATCTGCTCTCAGATAATAATTACACTTTATAAAACCAATTACGGAGAAAAGTTGGGTTTGGTAATGTTTTATCTCCTTAGTACTAGTGGGCATGCTGGCAGCTGATCATGATAATCTGATAATACCCATAGGAGGCAAGCTAACAATTTCAAGTGCAGGTATTTGCGATACAAGAGGGCTCTTTAAAGGCACTAAAACCACACAAAATGCTAAGTTTTTGGACATATTTTGCAAATATTTTGTCAAAATCCCTTTGCACCATCTCACACTAAAGGGATTTTTAAGCAAATCTATAACATAATTATTGAATTTAACCACATTTGGTAGATGAGTTTAAGTGCAGAAATTGAAATTGTGATTCGAGAAGCTTTATTTGGGTTATGTTTCTTAGTAAGTCGAACATAAATTTCTACCTTATTGTTAAAGTGGATCAAGGTTAGAGCTCATAAATGTGGCCTTCTGAAATTACTTTGGGCTTGTATTTTGTGGCTGAATCACCAAAAGTTGGATCAAGGCCAGATTAAGCCTCTATTCTAAAAAAACATAGAATCAGATTTCACGTTGTTAGGAACTTAGGTGAAAATGCCGGTTAAATATGTTATTACAAAGTCCTTTCTTCTAATTTTTCATCAAATGTGGATGTTGAGGCTTCGGCCCAGAAAATGGAACAAAATGGCATAAATTTCCGGTTTACAGAGAGGTCCTAAGCCTACCATTCAGTTCCCTACTGCCCTCACCTTATCCACCTCCTAATTTTGAGATTACTCGTTAAGTGATTTGAAGCGGATAATGGCTTTTGCATGCTTCTCTTTACCTAGACTACCAGCACTTGGCCTAAACAATTTACGATTCACCCGTTTGACGCCCCTAAGATCGGCACCAATTCGTCCGCATGGGAAATAAACGCGGTTCATGTGGGGCGTGTTGCACTGCAAGCAGCAGAAGTTATCCAAAATCGCTGACCTGCAAGGCTTTCTTTGCTGGATACAATCCAAAGACGTACACGACCTAAGATGTCGGTTTGCTCTAATAGCCACTCCTGTTTGTCGATATTCACAGCTTCTTCAGTCTTAAAAATCTCAACAGCAGTCGTTACATTCTATGGTTTCCGATGAAGTTTGCTCATGCTGCAGTCCTACGAATGCATGAAACCAGCAACTTTTTTACGGTAGCATAGCAATGACTATTACTTTTATGGAAAGGCTCATTGTGTCGTATTGTTGTTCTCACCTTCCATTCTGCTGGTTTCTAAGTTCTGTGGTGCCAGAGAATTACTTATAACCTCTTGCTTTTCTAGAATGTGATTCTTCTCTCACCACTGCTCTTCCATGGGTTCTAAATTACCTAATAATCACGGCTACCAAGTAAGCAAACTTCTATTCCTCGTAGGATATTATAAGGCATAACGTGACATTTCTGTGCATACGCCTTTTGAAGTAATGTGTTGCACAACGATTTCCATAGGAACATTCAATAACCTTAATAAAATTAGTTTGATATGCTGCGTAAATAGAATTCCGGTCAAAATTTTTGACTGCATAAAAATTCCTGCCGCATGATGAAGATTTTTACCTTTATCTTATCTCTTCACTTTATTTATTTCAATAATTTTGTCTTCTAACTTACGTACACCTTGGTAAAGACGAAGCGCAGCGCAGTAGGCCATTATAGTATTTGAACTTCCTTTTGTGATACATAGCATGGTAGTTTTGAGAAATAACTTCAAACATTCAAAAATCTATTTAGTAGAAGGATGAAAAGACCTTTCAGTAGTGCGGGCTGTTAGGTCCTATAAACTATTGCTTTTTACTTTCTAAAGCCCTTTCTATGTCTCAGTAAATCAGTTGAAAATTTTCTTTTTTATTCTTTTATCTTGCAGCATACTGCCATAGGCCTCTAAGTGTAGTCATTATTTTAGGATCGTTTTAAAGGCGCAAAAGCTCTGCTCCTATACTGTTAGCGTCTGCATCCATTGCTGATTTTAGGGCATTGCCCAAAAGCCAAGGACCACAGCATAAGAGACCGTCAATAGGTGTGCTTCTCCTCCTGCATAGTAAACCGTATTCCGATGTCTCTACTATGTTGACAGCGGACCCAACAGTCATGGACTTACCACGTTAAGATGCCTCTTCTATTAGGAGAGGTGGCAATTTTCATAAAAGTCGCTGGTAAATATTTCATAAAGGATCAGTCATAGGTGTGAGGAGTTTGAGGTTTCTTTTATCCAAGATGCATCGAAAGAATCATAAGGTGTCTTCATATGAATGAACGCTGAGCAATATGGGTTCGTAGATAACCGCCTAGCATCGCCTCATCGTCCCTACATTCTTCTCCAAAGTGGTCCTTACAATTGCCTGCTATACTTTGCAGTGCCGTTCCTTCATTGAGTCCATTTATTTCTTCTCCTTCGGTGCAGTAACAATGCAGTTGACTTGTATATTTGCTTGATATTGATTGTCCATACGTTGAAATAACTTGAGGGAGACCTGGTTAAACAGTAAAAAACATGGAAAGTAGAGGAGAACCCGACCATATTATTAAGGGACTTCTAAAAACTCAAAGGTGGGTCTAACTTTCTTGCCAAAATTTTTGAGCTAAGCTCTTATAAAGAGTAAACTTACCGTCCCTTGGATAGCTGGTAATTAAGTTTAACAACTTGGTGACTATTTAGTCTTAGCCCTACAAGCAAATGTTTCATTGGTAAAGTTTAATTTTAAATCCTAGTCGCGCAATGTAGTGACTGGGCCCAGAAGGTTGGACTTAAAACGGAAGCAGGACTGGGTTTATACTCTTCGGGTTCAGAGTTGCGCAACGAAATCCACGGCCGCAACATGGACCCCGCTTCCCAAGCAAATTCAAACTTGGACCCCCAGAAGATACCAGTTAGATTTTTAAATAAAAGAGAAGTTTGGCCTATTGGTGGAAGCGTGTGGTGGAAGATCCTGGTTGGATTTTCCCTCCTTTTACCCCTACATGAATCAATTGTTTACATCGCTCATGGTTTGTATTCATCCGCTAAGCGGGGCTGGGACGCAGAAATGCGG
>CABFON010000037.1:0-21722 GCA_900683695.1 Echinococcus oligarthrus
AGCCCATCCTGTAAAGGTGCAATGGTGGGGCCTCAAAGTGACTCCTCCACCGAACCAAAGTATTAAGCAAACATCCAACATATTGCGTGTCGATTATAAGGGGTACTGCTACTTATAACAACATTGTAAATAACAAGATAATTGTTGTTATTCGTAGTATCGCTATGAGCTGCAATACAATTAATATTTTCTAACCCATATTTTCGATATTCATGTGCTTTTCAAACTGTAAAGACCGCGAAGAATGCAAATGATATGAGTAAATTTGTACCAATTAGTTGATTTTATGGAGAGACTACAATTAAGTCGCCTACTTTCTACCGTCAAATTTTTAACAACTTTTTTCATACACTTCAGCGTTTTAAAGCTGTTATTCGTCATAGTAAATTTCTTGAAATAATCGTAAGAATCCGCGGATAATCCGAAGGGTGATGAGACAGGATTGATTTTGCTGAATGACATATAAAACATGATTTTATACTTTCCAGTGTTTTATTTTCTTCAACGGTACAAAGCAGGGCCAACTATGGCAGACGCTGACGCAACTATTGCAATAAAGCTGAAAAGGAAAAATGTAGTGATTTCAAGTCCAGGCATGTTTAGATTTTCACCGTAAGACCACTCCAAATAATTCTCTGATGTACATTAAACAGCGAAGAGAAGCGTGTTGAGCTTTCAACAAATCAGAGAAACGAGAATAAGCAACTTTATTACTTTATACCTTACGAAGGAAGGCGTCACCCATTTTGTGTAACGTTCACATAAATAGTAGAGCGACGGCTGTTTAAAGGAAAGAAAGTTTACTTTTCAATAGTTGAGGATGCACAACAAGGGGAAAAAAGCGCGAAGTGTTTAAACCTGGCAAACATTTTTGAAAAGCAAATAGATATTTAGAGTAATTCGCAGGATTAAACAAATGAAATTGTTGCGTTGGCTTAGCAACTCCGATTCATTGTCCAAGTCGAATAACAGTTGTACATTAGACTAGTGCGAGTAAAAAGGTTAAATTTTCTCACATAGTGCTTAAGTCGATGTGATTCGTAAAATTCCGGCCACTACAAAAACTCGAATCAGTGGTGGGTTTGCTAAATGCGCATTTCGGCTATTAAATTTCATACACCAGGGGCCATTATGTATAACCAGGTCAAACAGCCCTGTGGTGGCCATTAATCCGACCCACTCACGCTAAATTAGGTTAGATTAAAAGTGTTATAACCCTTCTTTAAATGAAATGTCAAATCACCTATCCTGCTCCACAAATAAAACTACTCAATGCAATTAGTCTCATTCAATAATTAGGATTAAGCGGTTTATGGTCTGATTTGAATTGAATGTTTGATTTAGGTAGAGGAACAATTCGGGTCACTGGACACATCATCTACTGAGCTTCGTCCACAAACGAAGATTTAAGTGCACTGGTTTTTCATACAAGATCATGAAAATAGTGTAAATGAAGAGCACTGTTTGACTAAAAAGAAGTTAATAAACTTTTGTGTTATTTAGGCTGGAAAATGTGAAGGAATGATCTACAC
The DNA here is from genome assembly GCA_900683695.1 of Echinococcus oligarthrus. Lineage (NCBI taxonomy): Eukaryota > Metazoa > Platyhelminthes > Cestoda > Cyclophyllidea > Taeniidae > Echinococcus > Echinococcus oligarthrus. The sequence goes on from CABFON010000037.1 coordinate 1,533, forward strand.
TAAAGGTGCTTACGTCAACTGGATAAATACTTTTTGTATACTGGAATTGCAAATTGTAGTGGTACGAAAAGAGATTTGTTTTAATAGCAAATTTAACTATGTGACCCACCCGTCTTCATCTTTATATTAACTATTCTTTTATGCTTACAGTGCCCTACTCCTTCTGTACGTGAATAAAGAACCTTACAATGTTGCATGCCTTAATGCATCCACAAAGATATCTCGGGGAGCTATATTTGTGAGAACGCTGAGCTATTCCGATCCACATTACCAAAGGTCCGCATTTCGTTGACTCGCTACCTCTCCTAAACGGCACACAAAGTGGGTATTTACCAAGGCTGACCGCATTTGCGAAGACCTACCCAAAAGAGAGCTATGGATTATAAACGACTTGGTTGATGATACCGTCTGTTTGGTACATAATCCGACGGGGTGCTATTAGCCTAGAGGAAGCGACACTCTCTAATTCCACTCACGAATGGAACATGAAGCACAATCTATTTTAGCTGAAATTAATTTTCACTTTTGTTTGCAGTTCGCGGTTGTTTACAATATAAAGGGTCGACTCCTTATGGTCGAGGAGAAAGAGTGGTGCCGAATAGAGCCCTAAACAATACTCAAGGCTTTACCGTAATATGTATTTACTTTTATCTACATGAAATTTAACTGTCTTTTCAGACTATGCGGTTTCGATCATTGACACAGTGTCATGGGATCCAATTCATAATTGTGGCCTTCCAGGCTCCTAGAAAGGAACCTCGGGTTTCAAGGACAAGCTTCTAAGATCTACTTCATTAACTTTAGCTAAATCAAATATTATAAGTAAAGCGGAAACCTTTTATTAGTATAAGAAGAAAATACAGCAAACGAGTCTAAACAAGCAGAGGAATAAAAAATACTATATTTTAGTATAGAATTGTAGTTATTCAATGGTTCTGTACCGTGGCTGAGTTTGAAAAAAGGAGAAAGGTCTTCCGGTATCACTGCTTCCTGTTTAATGACAGAAATGTTATGCTTCACACTCAAAAACCACCTTTTGCAATGGAACAAGAAGCAGAAATTTGCAAAATTATCATAAACTCTCTGCTCTGCTAAATGAGTGGATTTTTAAGATTTAGATTCTTACTACAGAATTATGACATTTAAACACTTCCCACTCTTTCACCAGCGCACCAGCACATTGGCCAACTTATCCGCTCTTTTCCTCTTAATTCATTCTTTTACTTGACGTCCCGATGCTTACTCGACTGATTATTCCTGTCCAACTAGGTCTTCTAGCTGATTTTATAAAATGATACAATTGTTGAAGTGTATGCATCCTTATATTATGCAAAATTCGTAAACGGCTGTGTTTTACAAAAAATTAATAGTTCAATAACAAAATAGACTCTTTTTTTACTAATCATTTAATTCTTGGGATGAACTAAATATATCAAACCAAAATTTAAAATAAATTTAGAAATGAAATGCTTAAAGCTCAGTAAATATAAAGCACCTACTATTTTAAAGATGAGGATTATACACTGATCAAACAGTTGACCTAATGCATGTTTGTTTGCATGTCTGGTAAGCCTGAGGCGGTCAAAAATACGAACCTCCTGACAGATCGAACGCCATCGGCCTTCGAGGAGGAAATGCGCTGTGACATCTGTACTCTACTATTTATCCGCTACCAAATAAAGGATGTCCTGACCGAACTTGTCTGCTTAATTTAATGATATGAAGACTGAGGTGAAAAAGAGAAACATCCACCTTTTAACACCAAGATAAAATCGCAGTCAAAAATTACTTAAATGCAGAAGGGTACAATGCCTTAAAGACATATCTAAAAAGTACTTAGGTCAGGAGCATGAACTTGTTTCGAATCAAGAGAGGGAAACAGAAAGGTCATGTCGTAAACGATTTAAGAATTACAGTTGTGTTTTTAAATATGAGATCTGCATAAACTCACAGAATTTAGAATTCGACAAAAATAAAAGACTAATGTTGCCTCTGACTGAGTATTTTTTAGCCCTCGATTTCCTATTAATTGTTTTGATGAGATTATTCGAAGTTTAAATACCGTACAGTAAGGAAGAGCTTCAAAAAATCCTTTCAAATAATCTCAGTACAGTGGTTTAATCCACTCAAAACTATGCCCTTACATGAAGGCTACTCTCTCACCATACACTCCAATACTACTTAAAGAAGAGCCACAAATCGCCGAAATCGAATAAAAAAGGCGACAATGTCAACCCACACGATTTCTGGTACCGAGATTGTGGTCAGCTTCATAGCCGTGTCACTAAAAATGCGGCTTCACTTTGTCAAGGTAAAAAAACTAAGTGGTCACAAATTTTAATGTGAGAAACCTATGTCTTTACATGCCTGCGCATTCAAAATCAAAAAAAATTTGAAAAAATCACTAAAAAAGCTTATTGCTGCCTATGAGAACCAAATGTGCTACGCATTCGCTTAAAGCGACTTTTGGGCTATAAGCGGTCGGCAAGCAAAGGTCATGACGGGCTGGATGACGTCTAAGCCAAAGGAGGAGGAAACACTTTCTGAACACGCTCAGTCGTGATTTCTGCAAAACTTCATTCATCCGATACCGAATGAAAGAAGCCCCAGTCCAACTCATCTTCTAGTTTCTATGGTATGAAGGTTAAGGTGGGACAGAAAAATATAGAGCTTAATACACCAAAGACCTACTTTTTGGTGAGATAAAGCCTTCTTGTATATGGTGACCTTGGGTCATTCTTTCTTATTATTGAAGATAAGATATCACAAATAAACCTTCTACATTCACATAATTTTATAAGATCATTAAAAAACACTGCAAAACACAGATGCTTTTTGAAGCAAAAAACATCAAAATCACCGAAGGGTTTTCAGCAATTACTTAAAACCCATCTGGCTCTCGGTTAACTTAATAAACAGTCATCTCTTTTGAGTTGATTTCCTCACTTTCCCAACAAATTCTACACCCCTGGAAAAGTCTCTGCCTCTACAGAAGTAAAAGCACTTTTCTGCGATCTTCAGCCACATAATTTATTAACAAATCCCCGCATACACAAAATCGAAATGAGGGAGCGACTAAAAAAATCATTTTATACAAGCAGGATATTGTTTTAGGCAGCAGACGTCAGAGGCTAAATTGTGGACTTGCGTGGCCTTGATTAGGCTTGGATGTTTCGAAGAGCCTTCCTTTCCATTCATCTGATAAATGAATAATCTCAAGCCCATTTAATCTTTAGTAACTAGCCCTAAAACATCTGCTCTAAATGCGTAAGGAACCGCTAATCCTTGTTGACTGAGTTTGCCAATCCTTGTGGAAAGCAGCTGCTGGAGGGAGTACTTAAGGCTGTTAAAGTTAGAGGCTAGATGTCTTACTTAGTATTCATTATTATTATCTTTTTATAAATTCGAACTAAAGACGATCTGCAAAACCAGGTGTTGCACGATGTTACAATTTTAATGCCAAAAGAATGGGGTGGGAGCAGAGGTAAACAAGAAATGAGAGGGAAGAGCAAAAGAAGAGGTGTAATAGTAAAAGTTGGGAAAATTGTGTAAATGTTGCGACTTTGTGGGACTCCTCTCTTTGATTTAGCCTATGAATCCACGCCTCTTCTGCAATTTAGTGCCACGTTTGCCAATAAAGCCCCGACGCTTTGAAATCTCTAAAAGGCGACATTTATTATAAGTTATAAGGGTTGGGGAAACTGTTTAAGGATACTAGGCTTTGTGGCAGTGACAGAATTTGTCGGATATGCAGCAATGCAGTGTGGCGAAAAGTTCACCATCCATAAGAGAGGAAGTCTATAAACCATAGTAATTCAAAGTTGAAAATACGGTTGATGTCCACAAAATCGTTGCTTAGAATTTATTTTTAACTAGATAATTTCTGGCAACCCCATAAATAGGGTAACTCTGGAATGACTATTAGCTTTCGCAACTTTTACACCAAAAATTGTATTCGAATACGTATTTTTGGAACTTAGGAATATACAATGTGATTAGAAATATCAAAAAATGAACTTAGATGCAAAATCTTAATGATGTTTGATTGGGATAGTCGTAACAGAGCCTAAAATGTACTTTTATGAGAAAAAATACACATTTTTGTCCTTTAACTTTGCCTGGAAGAGGTGTTTTAGCGTCTTCAATAAACATAGTTGGATTACACGACAAATTTATGCTCTTACAATTTTTTTTTCCATATACTCATTGAACAAGCCCGCTACATAACTTTTGCCTTATATAATTTCTTTTACAGACGAAGGAATGTAGTCATCTCAAAGCTAAGTAAAGCTTTTCTCTTCCTTCTTAAGGCATATCAAGACTGCTTTTGGACTAGAATTGTCTAAAATTTTTATAGAAGAAAATGAAACAGCCTTACAGCTTTTGTACTCCTTTCGACCGTGGTTTAAAAAAAGAAAAAGACACATTTCTCGTAATGCTGCAAAAATATTTGACTAAGCAATTATTTTTGGCTGAACGCATTTTCTTTTTGAGCTATACAACAAAAGTTTCACTAATTTTTAATAATTTACACAGATCAAGAATGTTGATAGTCAGTGAGCTGATATCGCAATCAACCAAATTTTACTGTGTGTTAACATGCGGAAGGCGCTTCTACTATTATTTGACAACATTTCTCGGAAAGTCACCCCTATCCACGATCAACTTTAAGGATAAGCTTACGTGAAAACAACTCCTCATCTTCAAGAATTCTTTGCAAGCAGGTGTTTCGGATTTCTTGGGATTCCAAACAGGCTGATCTTGAGAAAATCTCATCACACGTCCTAAAATAAAAAGCAAACTCTAAGTCATGAACATCGTTTAAGGAGTATCAATTTAGAGTACCAGGCTAAAATAAGTAAGGCGTAGAAAAGGAATTGCTTTGATGGTGTTGCCTAACCTGCAAACGAGAAGGGAGACAAGTTCTTCTCCAGCGGGTAAAGCAGCACTCGAAACTTGAGAGTAGAAGACCAAAGCCGAGGCAAAAACGAAGCATACCTGCTTTATCCTAAAGGTAAAAGTAAGAACGGACAAAACTATCGTAACCGATCTAATAGGGAACCTGGAATACACTTGTTTTTCAGCTCAAAACCACTTATAATATTGACAAGTAAAAGTCTGTCATATTTATGGAGAAGTGCGTAAAACTCTCTTCATGCAAAAACAATAATAAAAAGTATCTGACAGTTTTGGAGTTAAATGAATTTTGCGTTTTGACCATATCACTCCTGTCAACAAGCCAAAGGCCCTTTTGCATGCCTATAACAAGTTTTGTTTGGGCTTACACAGATCGGAACAACTTCAGGCAGGGGGTGGTCACTCCACGTTCTTATGGTCCTTAAATGAATAAAGTAAAAAAGACTTCTATTTGCCTTTTGAAGGGAGACCAACAATTTAACTGCGTCTTTCTAATCCTGATTGAAAATCATTTAAGGTGTCGTCAGAATTTTCGCTGAATAGGAACGACTATTGCTTTATTACATTCTCACTGAATATAGAAAAATAAATAAAAGTTTGATTTTGCTTTCCTTTTTTACTCAGGTCATTTGATCACGGTGAATCATATTTCACTCTCCCACCATGCGGGTGTTTGTGACCATATGAGAAAAATGATTTTTTAGGAGACATCAACTCCACCTCTCTCAAAAGACAGGTATTCTACGGCACCAATGGGCGGAGGAATAAAACTGTTAAATATTCAAGCCAAAGTTAATTATCAACTGGGTCACGAATGAAGGGCGCAGTTGTGTTGTAAGTGATGCTTCACTTAAAAATGGAAATGGGCTTGGCAATGCTTTTGATTATGACCACGATCACTCTCTCAAATACCTCTTTAGGGTGTTTAAAATGTTTAACTTCTGGAAGGCAAACACTTCATATAATATGGCATTAAGTACTTAACGAAAGTTTAAAATATTTAATGAATAACCTTTAAGCGATTTAAGATTTCAAGTTTAAGGTCAGCAAGAGTATATGATGATTTTAGTTGAGTTTCCTTTTTTTGTCTAGTTATCTGGGGTGTCGTAAATATTATTAAGCTTAAAATTTTTACAGATGGGTTAAAAAGAGCTATTTATATGATTTTTACCAAAATAATTCCAGAAGTCAAATTGTGTTTTATTTGCCACTGTACGTGTGGATCTGACGCGGATTTATAATGACGAAATTAGCCACATCCACAAAACATGGGGCAAGTTAAATTGCACAAAAAAGAAAAAAAGCGAGGTCAACTCTAAAAAGAGGCTTTAATTTAATTTTATGAAATTAAGACCTGATAGTCAAACTTTCAATAAAGTTAGAAAAGGTCTTTTTTCTGCTGTGTAAATGAATTTACTTGGTTTTTTGCTGCAACAAAGCGTCAGTAAAAGCCTTGTGGAATAATCAAAACATCTGCATAGGCTTTAAATCACCACTAGCTACTGTTTTGTTCTCATTCTGCAGGGTTTATTCTAATCTCGTATTAGCAATTGCATAGAGTTTTGCAAATTTTAAAGTTTCAACACAACTACAAACCGCTTTTTGTAATAGTACAGAAAAAATTGGTTAGATCAACTATAACACCAAAGCGGAAAGCTTGTATTAAATTAATAAAAGACAATGCATCAAATCATGGTAGTTAAGAGCGCATCAGAAACGTCTTAACCTCGGCCGTTTCGAGTTACCCAATTTAATGCATTATTGACTCACGCGCGACACAAAGACTAGTCATTAGTAGGCACTTAGCTTGGTAGCTAGGTGAAGTAAAAACAAACAAAATTCTAAAACTTACATGATTTTTTGTAATACCCGATAGTATTGCACGTTGACAAATACAAGACTGAATTTTATACAAGTTAATTGACCAATAAATGACTGCTTCGTATGATGAAGGCGATTGGATTGGATGACAGCATGAGTTGGCATTTAGGGGCAATAAGTAATGCTAATCAAGAATTTTGTTATTTAAGGAAAGCTCTTTTTTCCAAGTGCAGTATGATAGCAGCATTATCCATCTGAGTTACAAAAAACAATGATACTTTTACTGCAGTGTCATTAAGAGGACAAGATTGGGTAAGAAATTTGAGAAGAATGGTATTTTACAGTAGTTATTGCGATGGCATTAGCTTGGTACTTTGTTTAACTTTACGCTAAACTACACGGATGTTTGGCTTTCCAGTATTTACAACCCACTTTATGGCGTGGTTATCGGAACCATGTTGAGACCCTGTTGATCCTTCTATGTGTTAGCAACATACGTATTTCTTCATGCCACATTAAGGCAATACCAAAAACGCTAATGATATCTAAGCTTTTTAAATAAGTTTATAAATCCATTAGCAAAATACATTTTTTAATGCAGTTATAGAAGAGATTACTCAAAAATCGTTTGCCCAACCAAACCGTTCTGAGTAAAGAATTAACATTTATGCCACTTTGCAAAAATGTCTGATTTAAGCATATATATTTAACTTGGAAATGATTTTTCTGGGAAAAAATATTTCTGAGTTGCCAGCAAATGGGATAAGTTCGAACCAGCACACATCTACTGACTCATAGACTAAAAAGTTTGTCCAACAGTGATATAAAGAAAAGTAAAAACTTTACAATCAAAGTGTGTAAATTTAAAACGAATTCCGACCTTAGTGTTCTAAGGTGATCTGCCTGGCTAATCAAAATCTTAATCACGTTACCGTCACAACATTGATAGATGATGCCTTGCCTTCCTTCTGCGTCACGCTTTACTCCTAAATATAAAAATGATGACTACAAGCGAAGTTCAATCCAAATAAGGGTCGTGAGTCTATGGTGAGAGAAACGAGAGAATATTAAAAACTGCACTATTCACTGCAGTACCTAACATTAAGGAAGGCAACAGCCAGGAGGGATTTGTCATTGACCCTATCTTTATTCTAGAATAACTGCTTGTGCATTTATTGTTTATGACGGTGAGGTCGATTGCCATTAGCAAATAAACGATAGACCTTGCAATGCTTGCGCTATTTAAATATTTCATTGCTAACCGGACTGTGCAGGTATACTTCGTTCCCTAATAACTTCATTATGACATACTGCTTCATACTTACAGCCACTTCCTTTATTTTACGGCCGCTTCGTAAAGTGTCTTTACGGACCCACGACAAGTAATGCGCATAGGTATCAGGGTCTGACTGATGTGTGTAATGATACCATCGCGTTGATACTCCATTTTAAAAGCAGTAATTAACAAAACTCTACCCTGATCCAAGAGCCTTTTATTAATTGAATACAGCTCACATTAATTCAGATATTGATATGATATTTACGAATAAAAAATAGTATAGGTACCATAACACCAACTCAACAATGCACTGAGGAACTATCAACCCTAACTGTTAGAAATCAGTAATTCTTTCGCATGATTATCAATGACAGAGATATAAAGTCCATGAAGCTTTGAACTCTGGGAAACAGTCAATCCAATCCACCATCAGTCACCAGCAACACTCCTTTAGTAAATGCATTCTTTAAGGGTACGGCACATTAACTGTACTTATTGGTTTGTATAAATGAAAACAAATATATGCAAAGACACGACATTTCACCTTTATCCTAATCTGGAGTTGCAAACAGCTTCTAAATTCATAAAGTTTTTAATAAGATATGGGCTTGCACCTTTACCCATTTAAGTAAATGATGTGCCCTCTAATTAATTATTCATCTTTACTAAGACACTTTTGTTTCATAGTAGATATTTAAAGTCTCACAATCTCCTCTTAAGCAAGTCACGTATGTAAACTGCTCTTCCTAATTAAAACTTTAAATAAAAGGTGAATAAGCTTACATCGCAGTTTACTCCTCTTGTCAACCGAAAGGACCATTTTAATAATTCCTTAAACAATTTTATTCTTAATTAAACTTGCACAATCTATAAATTATAATCATTTTCCTTTTTTAATTTGAAAAAGAAAAAAACGGCAAAACAATGCTAAATATGACAATTTGAATCCTAGTGTAAAAAGTAAAGGGCTCAAAACGAAATCCTTTATCATCTGAATATTAGCAAAACGGTGGGGGCTCTTAAGGGTTTCAAACTGCTGCATTCTCAGTGAAGGGAATCAACCTACCAACAAATCCCTTTCTGTGATTGATAATCTAGACTCAGAAGATAAATTGAAAAGTTAACAAAGTAAAAACATTTGAAAATCCGTTTAAATAGCATACTAAGACTAAACTGTAGAATGAAATCAAAAGGTTAGAGCTATTTATCCTGTTCTTAAAGGTCAAAACTTAAAATTTATAATTAGGGAAATTGTCATATTGCGTGGAAAGAACAAAGAGTAGTGGGGCGAACCATGCCCCGACTAGTACTGCTGATGCTGGAGAATTCCTTAGCGGGTAACGACGCTTTCCACTCACACAAAAACATCACCTTTTAGATGGATCGCAATCGAATTAACTGGTCATGTTTTACTGTAGCACTACAGATCTTAAAAGCCGTAATTATTCAAGGCAAGAGAGAAGAACCTAAAATACCCACGCACAAAAGAGCAGTAAATTGCAACCTGCGGAGGCCAGGCTCGGTCGAGCAGTAAGTCAATGAACAAGTCTCGTAACCATTGTACTATTGAATGCTCCTAACTTAAGTCGTTACTACTTATTCCTATTAAGGGGGCTAGGAAGTTGAAATTTCTAGCATTCAAATAAATAATAAGCATTATGCAATTATATTTGATTGCTCTGTTTTTACCTTTGGATGAAAGTTGTCTCCATTCTTTATAAAATGCAAGTTATTCGCAAACACAAAAGAATTTAAGTAGACTAGCATTAAACCTAGACAAAGAATTCATCTCTATTCTCACAACTGTTCCGATAAATCATTAATGAAGTGAAAAAAGCACAGGTTCCGGATGTTCACTACTTTAATTATTTCAGTTCGTTATAAAACGGGAGAGAATTGTTACACTTCCTGAGCAAAAAAGTTATTTGTGCTGATTGACATGGATTTGTTTTCATCAAAAATATTGTTTTACACATTTTTGTTGTTATTTTTAAACCAGGTCATAGTCGAATCCTGATTGCTGAGAGAGGTGTTTTGCCTTCTGCCAATTTCCAAAGTAAAAGTTTAACAAAATTACTGATCAAAAGCGGACTCAACTGGATTTCATTTAACTTTTTTAGAAAAAAAATTAGCAAAATCGATTTCGAAATCGCTTAGAAAAACCAGGGTTCTTACTTTTAAGTAAAGCCTTCACCCTTTGTGTCAGTTTCTGAGCATTTACAGCTACAAAAAACTGCCAACTGGTTTTTAGGTGAATAAAAAAAATAATGCCTTAACCCTAACAACAGATTGACTGTGTTTGTTTAATTTGTTGATCCGAGGTCAATGCAGTGTTTCGCTACCTTCGCTGTCTTTACGGACTCAAAGTCTGTGAAGTAATTCATGATTTTCGGATGTAATATAGATACTCCCTAAATTTATTCGATCTGCAGAACTACGTTAAGTCGACTCAAAGTGCGACTGACTTCAGATCAGTTTTTAAAAATATAATGCCTGTTGTAATGCGATAGTGGTTTATCCCTCTGTATTGGTGAAGCGCCACTTTTGTACCATGAATTAGCTCCCTTGTATCTCGCTGGGTGGGCTGGCCTTTTGGGCCATGCAAATATTTCAGACACCTTCTCTGCGCTGAATAAATATTTTGCCCGAGTATTATGTCTTCTTTCGTCTTCAGGGAGGCCCGGGACGCTGCACTAGCAGTCAACAACATAATTTCAATTTGGGCTTTTTAGAATGTCAAAGCGAGCCAAGATATTAGGAAGAGCATATTAGCCAGCGAAGGGAAGAATTGCGGCTGCCAGCACCCTGCAAGACTTAATTGTTCGCATAGTCAAACAGGCAACTAAACAAGAAATCATAATTTTACAAGCCCCTGGCTCGAAATGTTCACTGTCAATTAGGGAACATATCCAAATCCTTAAAAATAAATCTAAAGAGGAGATTGAGGAATAAGGCGTAAAGACATTAACCGTAATTTTTTTTGCATAATGCATCCCTTTGCAATCAAACCGGCTTTCGCCAGTGTAATTGAAGAATACCGTTTCAGGTAATCGATTTAAGTTACTAGCAATGAATGACAAGGCTTCTTGACCACTTTAATTACTGCAAAAAAATTAGCAAAAACCTTATTGCTTCTTAATTTGATTGATTTGACAAAGTGTAATAATACCACCTTTGTTTAAATTCTAGTTTTATTTTTCCTTGATTATCTCACTTCTTAATGTTTACAAAATTCCTGCCACTTAAATTAGATAACGGAGATAAAAATCCGCACACATGAATAACAAATAGGATCACAATATATGTGCGATGGTTTCCAATTGGAAGTTAGTCATTGGAGGAGAGGTGGTAGACGCAGCGGTCCTGCGTGACAGTAGAGTCGTCATATAAGTGGACTTACTTCAATTGTGGCATATTAAAGTTTGCACTTTGTTGCCACCGCCGCATTTAAAAGGGTGTTTTAAAAAAATGTAAAAATTTAATTAGTCTAACTAAAGCATGTTGGCATCCTACATTCGCATACGCTCAGCCAGCCTTAGTAGTTGGGTGGAATTATTTTGACTGGTTCTGCAGTTGTAAGCCCTTGAACACGTCGCTAATCATACGCTAAGTTATACAATAAATTATAAATATTTTGTTTGTGGTTGAAGCAGAAAAGAATATTGTTACAAGTGGTATTTTTTTCATTATTGTTAATTTATTAGAGAATAACTGTCGACCCTAAAATAGCTTGTTATACTAAACATGAGGATATCGGAAAAATTTCTTTCTTTTAATAGGTTAATACTGAGGATTTCATGCAAATTTAAAAAATGACAAAAAATCCGGAAGCAAAATGACTAAATTTTAGAAAGCTAAACACGAACAGAAACGATGCAGTCATTTCATCCTTGGTTTGAGTTAATTTTTATTTTAGCCTTGATAGACGAAATTGGTCCACATTTGGTTCCGAAAGGCTAAACAAGGGATTTAAAGATTTCGATGTTTTAAGCCCATGGCTGTCTACTCACTCTTGAAGCCGTTACGAGTTTCATGATTCTATAATTGATTTGGTTTTATGATAAGTCTTTGCGTCAAAATGGGAGCGTACACTTTACATCCATAGCAAGGCATGTAACTGCAGCGGTACTGCAATACTCAGCGGTAGTTGCCAAGTGTCCCTCTTCTACTGCCCATAGCTGAATACACGTTTAGCTAATAAGAAGCGGTTTAGGTCTTATTGGGGGAGAGGCCAGTAAAAATCTACCCTCCTTTAGTAAGCACATGCAACAACGTGTTATGACGAAGGAGGTGTCTTCTCAAGGAAGGCGTATCGTATGAACCACTTATATCGACAGACGACTTCAAACATGGTACAGTGCGGTCTATTACACTAGGGCGCATCACACTGCAGAGCGTTGCAGCATAGCACAGCAGAAAGATGAAAAGGTTAGTAGCTGTGACAGAATACTTTAGGTAATGTCACCCCTTCGACGATACCCGCAAATGCGACTGTCGGTGAGTTTTGGTGCCATGGTGGGTGTAACCCACAGCAGTTAGTCGTGGAAAAGGTAAACGCAATCATTCACAAATTTTTTAATTTAGGAAATCAAGCATTCTTGCATTGTCAAAAACTTTATAGTTTTGATTAATACAGAATGATAAACTACTGCATTAAGTTTAAAAGAATATAGTACTACTTTTTAGAGTTAAATTGAGACTAAGATAAGGGGAACCGTAAGGACCTAGAGCAGATGAAAAGCTGAATAAGACCGTACTACAGGATGGTGCTAAAAATCTCTGTATACCAAAGCCGTAAGGTGTTAGCAAAATTATACCAAGTGTAATAGAAAACTATTTAAAAGGGATACCAGTTTCACAAATTGTAATTACTTTGTGCCTAATCATATGAAAATCAAAAGGTCCCAGATTGACTTGAACGGTCTCACTAAAATTTTATGGTGCCATATCATTAGACGTGTATAGGTAGAACTCGCATATTATTGACATGGGACCAAAAAAAATTGGCAGATCTATTTAACAGACTTTACAATTCACGCAAATTCAATTCAGCTGATCTTGTTAATTGAGCTGCAAAATCAACTTTATCGCACTTTGATGAGGTCAAGCGCAAATGGCAGGTCAGATGATAGTTCCCCACCGTCCCGAAATAAGAAAATCGTTTTTCTCAATGAAGAAACAAACCCTTGGTCAAACATCCTTACTGCTTAAAAAGACAATATTTTCCTTATACGAAGAGCTGTTTCATGCATTTGAAAAACACTTTATGTAGATACTTTCCGGTAGAAGTAATGTTATGTCCTCGTGGCCGGACAGGTGCATTTTATAGGCATTCCCATTTCAATTATCATCTGTCTGAACACAAATTACGTTAGGGTAAGTGAGTGAAGCAGCCAGGTTTCCACTCATGCAAGTTTTACCTTCTTTCAATTCGAATGTCACCTGAGCACACAATTCAAGATTTTTTAGATTTATCAAGCATGAGAAGATAGAGTACCTTGTAACTTTGCCTCTAGTGCCACTGTTCCAATGGCATGGCTATGATCGGGTAGCAAATTTAACTATCCAAGGTAGATATTTCTTAATATCTTTGATGTTGGAGATTGCATACGTATACAAACGGAGTTCAAATCAAACCGCGACTTGGGTACTGAAAAAATCTGCAGCCTTACGACTCAATTTTCTTATTTATAAATTGCAATTTGTTGCCAGTAATTGTTTCCACCATTCTCACAGGAAGATTTAGGTTGTTCCAATGTACGACCAGTTATACTCTAATCAGGCTTCGTGAATTTGCTGATAGGCGCAACTACCTCATGCTCGCAGGAGTGACTGCTATGAACTATAGCATCCACGCTGCCGATCAGCATTGACGGGCGCACGTGTGTTTATCTCTGAACGCATTGCATGCACTCATTGTACCGTACTGCAATGTATTGCAATGTAACGGAACCGCAGTGAGGTGAAGCCTACTATAAATACGAGTAGATGTCTGTAGATTCCACCGATATGCCTTTGCTAAAGCACCTTGTCTCGCCAACCCGTGTTGCATGCACCCCTTCCATAGTGATACTTGAAATGGCTCCCCGGCTATAAGAAGTTGGAGAGATGAGCTTGGTAATTATTGCTTCTACTACAGTTCTGCCACAGTTAATCGCTTTCCTGCAGATAGAAACTTTACACTCCATTTGTAGCACGATAATTGAAAAAAAAATTTTGCGTTATATTACCTTTGGTGCTCAAAAGTAATGGAGCCCCCACTTAATACCATTCTACGAGCACCGTAAAGCACACGGATCAGTGTTGCCAGCATCGTGGAATCCGTGGTACTTCCGAGTATGTAATACCACTCTGCCTTATACAAATACCTCTACCAAGATATCTGCAATCGCACATATTCATATTTAAGCCTGCAATCAGCGTAATACACCACGTCATTACTGGGCCTAATGCAACAGAAGGTCTGGTGAAGACGCAATTTAGAGACATTAGTACAGAAAGCAAATAGATTGCACAAAAAACCCTCATTTAAATGTTTTCTTCTCCTGGCGCAGTTAGAGTTGCGTATCTCGCCTATCCATTAATAGCACATGGGACAGGTGCCTCAAGAACTCTAAGGTTACGAACGTTCGATATTCACCTATCTATCCACACTACCTATTCAAACTGAATTTGTGAATACACCTTATTTGCGGATTTAAGATTAGGAGCTCAAATTAGGATGCAATTTGGAAAAAAAACAAGTAATGTAGTACTAACGGTCGAGATCCCTACAGTTAACTTTTTCGGCTGAGACGAAAGTATTAGCGTAAAATATGCATTTGCCAGAATTTTATGCAACCTTGGCATGAATAACACTCCTGACCGGGCATTGTAAAGGTACACGGACATCAAGACATGGCTAATGCAGAATGTTGGTGCGTTAAAACACCTTCTTTAAAAAGTGTTTTTTATCTACGAAACATGTCACACGCTCATTGAGTCAAGTAAAACAAAATATTTGTCTATGAATGATGCATTTTAAATGATTTTAATTAGTAGTATTGCCATCGAAAGAAGAGATGCTTAAATAATTGCACAAAAACATGTGCTCATCTAAAAAAGCAAAAGAGAGTGCTTATAATATCGCTATTATATCAAAGTATTGTTTACTTGATAGGTGAAGAAGGCTCAGTTTGGCTTAAGTACTTTGTGACTCCACGTTCAACGAGAGAAATTTAACTTCTTCATTCACGTAGTATCAAGTAATAAAAGGAAGGAGGTTGTGGTAAGGGCAAGCCTTCATCAGATTTCGGAAACAGCCTTGAGGATGAAGTACTAACTATTGACACTCTTTAGGCTTCCATAAACAATAATAAGATTTATGCAATAGATATTATGAGCCCTACGTCTCTACTGATGTTTGAGGCGCCAGTCGGAGCGAACTGGTTGATCCTCTGCAGCCTGTTGACACCATTAGCGCTTTCATACCTAACCCTTTTATTTCCGCACTCAGTGGTGGTTATAAAGTTCATGCGTGTTTGTACATTTTGCACAGAATTAACTGTAGTAAGCCATCAACATAGAAAACAATTCACTTCACTCTACTCCATTAAGACGTAGTGGCATGTCTTTTTTGATGCAGCATTTGTCCTAACATTAGCCCAACTAAAGAAATTGCAATTTAAGTACCACACAAGTGCCACTTTGACTGGCAGGAATTTTTGCGATGGGAAGAGCTGGTTACACCTTGAATTCTTGATAGTCTTGGAAAAATCACTTTCATGGCATGACAAAGCGCACGGATTTCACCAGAAGGATTAATGAGAAAAGTGTCTCCAAATTGGTACACATTTCTATTTTAGTAGGAGATAGTCACCTTAAAAATAAGTTACTTACAAACGAAAGATTCAAAGGGGCCATGGCAGAAGGACAAATATCTTGAAGCATCCAAAAATATCCTAACACTAAGTGAGATAAGTTCCCATCCAAACTAAGATATATGCTCCACTAATTAGAGAAGTAGAGGTTTGAAAAGCCTTCATTCCAAACCTTTTTAACATTTCTACTCCCCTTGCTAGGATTCCCAAACTAAATGCCTTCCGCCCCTGATATCCACAGAGGAGTAATACTCCACCGAGTTAAAGAGGCACAGCAAAAAGGGGAACTCCTTCAACCAATTACATCTACTGACTAGGTCCCTAAAATGTGTCTTGGTAGTCAGAAGTTCCCAGTATCGATGACAAAGAAAAGACATCTTCGTTGAGGCCTTCCAAAATTTAGCAGATCGTTGGCATGAGTGTATAAGGGTAGCCATGGACTGTCGTAAAAATACTGCTGTTCCTACTTCTCAATAATTGTTCTTTCGTTATTAACCCAAAAGCTCTAGATTTACTCGAAAATCCCTCCCACACATAATTTCACATTCTCATTTCTAACTGCATTAAAGGACTGTGACAAAGGAGAATTGTTCCGAGTGCGTAAATGGCAGTAATTGTGCTGATATATCATCATCAGGGGCAAATGTGATCTTCTCCTCCAAAAAGCTTATTTAGATAATCCAGCAGGGGCGATATGATTGCTAAAATGTACAGTTCCAAAAGTCCCTCATTGGGTGGTTTGCACTATGGATTGCAAGTCTTAACAGTATGGTGGACACTGGGCAAGATGACTTGACCCAATGACAAGAGCTTCTAATGGTGCTACCATTGATGAATGTAACTTAGCAACAAAATGTATAAAAAGTACTGCCTTATCGTTAAACAAAACTTTCCCATCTTCCCACTAAGGAGACACTTCAGCATTTGAGGATCAGAACAACTGTAAAATGAAAATTAGAATTGGGACTGATCTGTTGGTGGAATGAAATTACGTGTGACATATCTTTATAAGCACTTTGAACAGTTTTTCTCTTCTAATTACCAAATTAAAAGAAGGGAAATTTAGTGATGATGTTGTTAGTGACTGTGACAATGGCCGTAGCGGAAATGATATTTGATGATTTGGTTTAGTCACAAAATTTTGACACAGACATTGGTAATCGCTAAAGAATATTGGCCGAAAGCATATGCTTGAGCCCTCAGCGCTATTCTAAAGAATGATGTAGAGGCGGAATGAAGAGGAAACAAGCTCTCATACCATCTGAGTGTCGTGTAAAAAATTATGAGAAATGTCTCGAGGATGCATTTTCTGCAGACTTGTCCATCACATGACCAACTGGAACAGTGAAAACTTCATGTACTGTTGACACGTAATTTATTTATCTACTTTTACTTACTAAAATTAAGTAGATGGTACACTGCTCTTGATTTCGAATGTCCTCACGAGACGAGTTACGATTTGTGCGAGAGCGCAATGTGCATTCCTACGACCACTGACTACCACACGTAAAGCAGCAACACGGATAACGCTTCGATCTATGGCCTTCTAATACTTAATTTTGTTGTGCTGCAAAACACGTAAACTCCAATTTAAAAACAACCAGCTGTAAGTTTTCTTTCGAGCATTTGTGTGCTCATGACAGAAATTTTGTTCACTTCACTCCATTCGACACCTTGAAGTCACACCCTGTGTCATTACGATGGAAGGAGAGTAACGCAATTTTACCAAATAGCCTGTGTGTAAAGTAATTGGAAACCCTAACCCGAAGATGCTTACAGGAGAATATTAACCAACATGCATATATCAATGTCCGCATGTGCTATTTGGGTGTGCACCAAATCTTGTTCATACCTGCATTGGGAGAAAAGGCAAGATCGGTCATACGGTAGAGCGCCAGCGTGTTACTAGAGGGAGTTGGCAAAGAATTGGTAGCAGAGTATTTGAATAAATTGTCCGTGCATATTGGAGAGCGAAAATAGCGGAACGTTACTTATATGCTCCCATTTGTCCTTTTTATCTTGTTTTATCAGCATTTTTTTAGACATTGTTAGAGTCAACGTTGAAGTAGTGCATCTTATAAAGTTTATGCATTTGTAATAAGGCAGTTGAATCGAGCAGCACACGATTGGACTTGGGCTGTATGGGTAAGCTTTATTTTGCACAAAGACGCGATAGCGTGGCAAGCTAGTCATCTGAGTAGATAGTGGAGAGCTTTTCAAGAAAAAGGAGTGCTGCCATAGAGGTAGTCTTAGTAAATTACAACCTTCAGAGTCAGAAAGGCCCAACAATGAGTGGTGAGTGTACGCAATTAAATAGTTGAAGGGAAGATAATTATTTAATGTATGTTACTGGCGGCGGCGGAAGCATTAGGCACAATCCGAAATGGATTTGTCTTTGGGAGTCAATGTAGTCATGCTTTGATGTGCACCCGACGCCATAGGCATCGTAAAAGTAATTAATACCCTGATTTTGATTAGTAAATTTACGCAACTGTCTCCCACTCCAAAATGATCTACCGTATCTTCTATGCCAGTAGGTACACACATTATACCACTCCTAAAACAAACAATTCAAGTTCAGGCCTCCTCGTCAATTGCCAAACTTGTTACTTTAATCCAGTTGGAGAGATCTGCTGTGACATTGTGTGACAAATTAGGTAATCTTCGAGACGTATGCATTGGCAAATGGTTTTCGCCTTACATTCAAGGATTGATAGCTTCTGCCAAGTAGGAGGTCTGCTTGGTATAACTTATACTTTGAGGGCAGTAGTCTTCGATGAGCCACTTTAAGTGCTAACGGTTTCCTTTATGGCCCTGGAAATAGTTTCGCATGCTACTCTTCCGTCTGTCCAAAGCCACTGTTTGTGTCAGTTTGAAATAAGGAGGGGAATTCAAAGCCCTTGTTTCACTAGCTCAGGGGGAAAGTAGTAAAAATTGGGGTTTTAAGTTTCTACCTTTATTTTATTTCTTTCAATTACATGGTCATGAAATCACTAAAGTTTCATCCTTGTTTTTTTTGACAAAGTAAAAACCGTTACAACAGATTATTAAGTATTAACCATATGCCCATCACCTCGACCTCCTTTAACAAATAATAATAACCTCCTCCTGATCTGTGTGGGATTTTGCCGTTTTTATTGGCTAATTATTCCACCTAAATCAAATAGCAAAACCTCCAAATTTTCTCATGCAAAAAATTGAGGCTTGTTCTTCAAATATACTTCCGAAAAGCAAATTTATAGCCGGTAATTTAAGAGATTTGTGAAAGTCTTGTGATTTGGTATTGTAACATCCAAATCTTCACTGCAGGCATCATATAATTTATAGGTCTGGATTAAGCTTAACAGCAGTAACACAAACAGGAGTCCATGAGAGTTCGGCGAGGCTAAATTACAGACAATACAAAGCCTGTTCTTTTTTTCTCATGGTCACTAATGGTCTAGGAACGAGGTCTACACGTTAATTTTCCAATGCAACGAGAAGGCGTTTGAGCTCGCTGCCAACTGTGCATTTAGTCAGTTTAGAAGGATTCACTAGATCTCCCTCTTTGTGTGTGAATTTGATCGAATTTATTTTTTTTACCGTCCATGTTGAGAAGATGCTCTATGAATGCACACTGTATAACAATTGCTAGGTAACGTTCTACATCCACTTGCTCCTAGCCACAGAAAGTATCTTAGAGGTGTCACTTGTTCGCATACCTCAAGTACCATCATGTAAGTACGGAATCTACCTAGTGATAATAGCCTTCAAACTGTTGGTGACTAGTGTCCCCTCAGTTGTTAATTGTTTACCCTAAAAAAATGAAATTTAAGTAACTGTTGAAGTGAGATTTGGTTTTGACGGACTAATGTTGTGATGCTCAACAAGTTTAATCCATCCCTTTTAAAATGCATTCCTCCTGTAACCTTAAGGCCTAATGTCTAGTACCGAAGCTATGATCGCCTTCGTTTGGATCAGACTTCCCCCAATTGTTATCAAAATGCCACTCAGGTGCCCTCTGAAGAGGACCTTCTGACCGCATAATGACCTCAAATCACATATGAGCAATTTTGTATTGCGTAGCTCAAAAGCTTAAGCTTAGTTAAGTTACTCAGCTTCGACTTCTGACTGGATGGTTTGCGAGACAACTGAAGGACGAGGGGTGAGACAGCAACTGCGAATAACTTAGGGGAGAAATGTGGCTTTGCAGCACTTAAGTTCTGCATGCAGACACTGGAACACGTGCAGGCCTATGTAAAACTTGAATACAAACGTACAGAAGGATTGGTGAACTGTTGACAGGAATGGCCTAGGCTGAGCGCTGTGCTACAG
>CABFON010000038.1:0-21678 GCA_900683695.1 Echinococcus oligarthrus
GGTTTCTGCTTTTACGGAGATGGATTTTGCTACGGCAGCCGCAGAGGTGCAGACGTTGCCTTATTGTTCGGATGATGACAAACTATATCTCTATGGCCTATACAAACAGGCAACCATTGGAGACGTAAATACAGGTACTACATACTCTTTTGTATGTAATCGTGCGTTTAGCTAAACCCGGTATGCTCGATGTGAAGGGGAAGGCTAAGTGGGAGGCCTGGAATGTGAGGAAAGGTTAGATTTTGCTAGTTGGGTAATTTTTTGTTTAGGCATGTCTCGATCGGAAGCGGAGCAAGAATATGTAAAGAAGGTTCAAGCGTTGTTGGCTAGTACGAAGTAATGTCGTATGCATAATATACAGACTATAATGCGGTTCTTTCTGTTATGTAATTTCTTGTGGTCTATCTGTTGGCATAAAGTAGACGAAAAATCCTTAGTGCTTTGATAGAAGGGCTTCCGGATTCCCAGTTATCTCCTCCTGTACCTAGATTAGGGTTAAGAATGCCGCGTCGTATTCATGGTGTTGGTGATTATACGGTGGTGAGGATGTGGTCCGCAACTCTCCCGCCTTGCGTAACGTAAGGTCTGCTAAGTCACGCATTTCCGAGTCCTTTTTAGATGTGAAGGCGATGATATTGGTATAGATGAATTCGAGGCGCTAACGTTGTCATGGAGGTCCTCGCTACGCGCCGTTTGGCACTTATCGCAATTGCTGTATTCTCCAGCATAGTGGGACTTGTCTTCCAGTCATCGGAAGGCGATAGAGATGTATTTAAATCATGGTGATTCTATTTCATAAAATCAAGCGTTAGGGAGTAGGCTACATTTGGGTGTCATTACTAGTCTTGGCGTTGTAGCTGCGGACATGTGGATTGTTGCGGTCTCCCATGCTAAGTACCACTGGTGTCGTGTTACCATCAAGGAGTACAGCGTACGCGTAGGCTGACTTATTTGTAACGTGGAATTGACCGTGGGTCTACTTGCTTAAATTAGCCGGCGGTTACGTGGACAACAATGTGCCTGGGGTACGCTCTGTGCTTTGCACTTGCACTGTTTCAGGTCCTGGTCTTGTATTGAAACAATGTACAGGTTTTGGGGTAGAGTAGTTATACTAATGGGCATCTTCGCCTTATTTCAAGGATTTCTATTGATTCATGCAAGATATCGCCTACTTACTCTTCAGGTATTTCTAACAAGCCCAATCTTAATTTTACGCCAATTACTATATACTGCCTGCCAGGAAGGCAGTGAATCATGAAGACAAATGCCTTGAACTCATATGACCCTTTTGAATCAACTTGTCTGTTATAAAAGCAGTCGCTTGTTTGGTTACCTAGGCAAGCAATTGGTTTTATCAGAGAGATTTTAAATAAAATCTTTATAACTTACGACGACCTTTATAAAAATAAAGTTGTAGAATCAGGAACGCAGAACTACGATCTCTCTTGATTCATGATCAACCAAACATAGGAATCTATAAATTCTCTTATGAAACGTAGGAAAGTGTCGTCATTTACTCAACGATCCTTATTTTCAGCTAAATTTTACGATAAAGAATATGACCACAAAGTGCCTTTTACTAGAAAAGTGTTTGAAAGTCTGTCTATACATAAGTACCTTTGAAATATAACAAATAGTGAAGCAAATTATGCTATCGATGTTTAAAGTGCGGTTATACTGAGCCGGGATGGGCCATTGACCCTGTTCGGGGATACTCTCTGAGTGATTTCGCCGATGGTATGTATCACTGATGTCTTTGACAGGTGATGGTTCAGGTCTGCGCAACCCACGACATGCGTTGAATAGACGTAGGAATTTAATGCAACACACGAATTATTGGAATTACTGGTTGCGGACAAATGTGACCAATCACTGCAGCAGCCCCATTTCTAATTTTTTTAATGTATAGGCATGAATGAACCCCAAAATACGAATTACCTTACATCACTGTGACCCATCGATCACATCTTCTTCTGACAGGAAACGATAATTTTCCTGACAGCAAATCTTCTTTTCAAAGTTTTTTTTATTGCACACGGTGGAAGAAAAATCACAGGCGAATTGCCTATTTGTCAGATTTCGTGGCGTGACTGTCACATCATGTTAGCAAATGTCATCATAAACACTTTATCAAATTATCACCTTATACCATTGTACTTCTACCGGATTATTGCGGCTTACGCAATACAGAGCCGATGATTACCTCTTCAGTAACACAGAGTCCCGATGTGATTAACGATAGAGGGATATTTTCATGCCTTTTAAAAGCAGCACTTTCGTTTTGCACAGTTATACACATTTGAGTCTTTTTCGAGAAACTCATCCCGCACGGAATATTAAACATCCCCATAGGTTATCCTTTAAAGAAGTTGTTAGTACTTTTAAAGCCCCATATACTACGTTCTTACCGGTTTAAGTCTCATAAAACGACGAAATGGTGCCAACTCAAGCTATGCAGCTGATAAATCAACTTATGAATTTAGGTTCCGACCTAAAATATCTTTTATTAATAGTCATTTGCCTAAAATAACCAAAAATAAAATAAATGCGTGATTTAATTTTTCACATTTTTTAGTACTTATTATGCTCACATCACGAACTCCGTTGATTATCTTGGGCTTTATTTTAGCGTCTTCAGAAGCACTATCCTCAATTAAGAGAAAAATGAAGGCGAAAACTCCTCGGTGTTTATCAAATGATAGAATTATTAAGCTTGTCTTTCACTTTGACGTCGTCGTAAAGAATTGGCATTTTCTTGTGAGAGTGATTTATGTCAGTAGGTTGCGTTTGCGCGGATGTATGTGAATGTAATGTCTTCACACTGCTGGGTGGCAAGTTCTCATAAGAACCCTAAGATAAATATGAAGAAATACGCTTTCAAATAACTCAAAATCCATGTCGATGGCCAAATATCCTTATTTTGAAATATTACAGTTGGTAGTGTTATAAAGGTCAGCTAACAGTTATAAGTGAAGTACCTGCAGATTGTCCCGGCACTTTTCAAGGTGACTCACAGCGGTGTTGTACCATAATGACTTTAAAATACTATGGTAAATGAGTGTATTTCCTAGTAGTTGCTGTGATATCTAAAGAGTAAGGGCCCAAATAAACGATTTGGGATAATAAACCGTGACATATTGCATCTCCGAAGTAACGTTGAGGTTTTGTAAATCTGCCTAATTTTTTAATAGGAACCACACATATGAATAAAAACAAATCATACACTGCAATAGGCCCTCTCAAACGTAACATTCCAGTACTTATGAAAAAACGGATTGAAGAATAAGTTTAAGATAAACTTGGCGTCGTACTTGAACGCGATTTTGAAGGGTTAACTGGATCTTTGGGACAAACCGCGTTGAACGAGACTTCAGGTATTAGGTACGACAGGCTGGGAAAAGACATATTTTGTTCCACCTACCTTGTTTATAATTAACACTTGCGTTCCTTACCGTTTACAAAGCAAAAAACAAGAGCAGCCAAATCGCATTTATATTGTTCGCGTAATCCATAAAACTTTGTGTAATGTGGTAAAACTGTAATTATTTAAAAGAACATGTGAATAGGAGTACCATGACATACTACTGCTTGCGCCAAACCATCAAAATAAAGCCATCAAAAATTGATATCACAATAAAAACAACGGTAGCAACGGTCGCAAGTGTTTAATTATATTCTGTTTATTATATTGTCTTTTTTAGCTCTTCTAACCGGGAACAACTAGCAGTAGAGGTCCACTATTTCGTCTCACCAATGCAGTGTGAAAATAAATCCAATGCGAGGTGATGAATAATAATGAATCCGCATTAAAACTACTATAAAGTATAATGAATGACAAATGTTTTGTAGAAAATGAGATCTGAATGCATTTTACAGTCAAGGGAATGGCTGATTCATCAAAGTGGTGGAGATAAGCTAACAAGCAAGGTGAAAAGGGGTGACTATGTTTGTAAAATGAATTGTTATCAAAAGATAAGAAGCAAAAGCCGATTTGCTAGGTCATTCCGTACGCCCTAAGGCATATTCTAAAGTCACGATGCAAAAATTCCTGTACCTGTAGCCTAGTCAATTGTCCATAGGCAAAATTTGATCTACCGAAATGTGGAACGCTAACACACCATGCAATCTGCTACACGCTACCTAAAAATGGTAGTAGTGTTTGTAATCGTCCCAACAGCTAGCAAGCACAGCTTGGATACGATTCATACCTGCCTTTACATATAATTTGCGGTAAGTCAGTTTGTTAGGAGAATAAGTGTTCCATTTAATTTCATCTGTAATTACCTCTTCGGGGAAAATAACTTTTAGCAGAATATCACCTAACAACTTTTCAAAAAAGTAAAATTGTGAAGAAGACGTAAAACTTATAATAATTCATTGTAAAGTAGTGATCCGAGGTACACTAGGTCCACAAAATAATTATCCCTATGTATTCAAAATTTAACTCAGTTCTCCTCTTTAAGGCATTTAATATGCGCGTATGTAGTCATATTTATCTAAATTCGCAAAAAAATACTGAAAGGTTTCAAGTGAATAAACTTTATTAAGAGATAAGAAGTAGTTGAAAGTGCTATATGTTTTCCCTAACTGCAATATTACCTTAAGTAAGTGTAGTGTTATTCCATTCGAGCAGAAACATTTGCAGACGCAGAACATTAAATGTACTGATGAATCGTAAAACCGTCGTTACATCACATCACGGTGTACCAATTATACTGTCTCAAAATTTCTACCCATTCAAATAGGAACATTTCGAAGAGGATGCGGTTATTTCCGGAATGAGTAAAATGCACTCGTTTAAGAATTCGGTGTGCCTAAAGAAGGATGTAGTCGAAAGGACTACATTGGGCAAATGGTGTATAAGATAAAATAACCGATGATTTCTTCCCAAATTTAAGGATTTTTATGCTAGGCAGGATAATATGTTCCAAATGTGGCATCGCAAGGGATTGCTACTGATCAAAGCTACACACTTCGAATTGGACGAAACACATAAGTATTAAATGAGCTTAATGTGACACGAGTCAATCAAAATGGGAATGGGAACATTGTGTAAATACATTTGCAGAAAGGTGGAGAGCCTAAAGAAAAAGTGGAGGTGAAAGATTTATAAGTGCATAATCATCCATTGGAAACAAGACAGCCACCCTCACTTTGACCTCGATTCCCAAATTCTCTTACAGTTTTATAGACAAGCAATGCTGTTAAAACCCAGTAACTATTTTTCAAAGGCACTCTGTTTGGGAACACACGGAAAATGGAAAGCACCTAGGATTTGGTGAGTAGTTTATGGGCTGGACTCCGGGCAGGAAAACAAATAGACCCATCAACGGCAATACCAATAGGCGTTGATGGAAGGTGGCGCTCGACAATTAGAAAATTGTTCCACTTTTTGGTAAAAAGCTCAATGAAGACACCTGAATGCCCTGGCTAAAAAATGAATTATTGTTCCTATTCAGAAGAATCAGATTTTAGCATTCTTGAGGCGCAATTGTACAATTTTAACTGACTCCTCGTTCGTTGTTTAAATTTAAGCATTGTCTTTCCCAAGTAGAAGAGTACTCAATTAAATGTTAGCCCTAGCAAAAGTCTGTTTCTGTCACCAAAGGCACAATTTTAGCTTTGATTTTAGAATTATGATAAAATAAAATGACATTTATGAACCATTAAAATTGAAAGCAGCCAGATTCAGTACGATTTAAAATTATGAGTTTGGTTTTTATAAAAGTTGGAGTTAGGAAGAAGTGGTAAAAATTTTCAGGACACTAGTACGGATTGTTCAAATATGTCGGTCCTACATCTCATTAAAAACTACAAATTCGAGTAACTTGAGGCAACTATTAGGAAAATTCGGAAAATTAGACGCCGCGGTGGGAGTGCAAGTAAAAGTGAGGTGAAACTGGCAGTTTAAGCAAATTAGCACGGTTTGACAGTTTATGCAGAGCACGCAGGTGCGTGAGCGCTGTGTACCGGCTTCATGCAAAGTTGTGAAGAGGAGTGGTCTTGACGTTTCTTTCTACAACATTTAGTCTCTTGGGATGATCTAAACTAAAGGCATTTGCATTTAATGAAATGCTGTTACTAAATTTTACAGACGCAACAGTAATTAAATTCCCGAAAAATGGGATGAAATCAACATATTATGTAAAGTCTGAATTGATAGGTCCTGTGAAAGGCGAGACTCATTTGAGAGGATCGTTTATTTGATCTAATGGTTAAGAAGCGGAGACCGCCATTGGCGACTAATATAACCCAGTAAGAGAGAAAAAAACATTTGCTCAGTAGGCGGCTCCGTTAACTACCGCAGTGATCAAAGCGCATCCGTTGGCTGAACAGCGGTGACTCACTGCACGGCGTTGAGTGTGCCACGGCAAGAAGCGATTGGCTTCCGACCCCACAACTTGCTGGTGGCAGTGTCCGTAAGCTAAACACCTCGTTCGCTGACCTGGGTAA
Source organism: Echinococcus oligarthrus (assembly GCA_900683695.1). Taxonomy (NCBI): domain Eukaryota; kingdom Metazoa; phylum Platyhelminthes; class Cestoda; order Cyclophyllidea; family Taeniidae; genus Echinococcus; species Echinococcus oligarthrus. Next base: position 6,454 of record CABFON010000038.1, read on the forward strand.
GTCGACTAATTCTAGCCCTTAAACATGCCCCAGATATTGTTAGTCGTGCAAGGGAACAAAGAATAGCATTTTAAAGCTTTCCTATGCAGTTCATCATTATTTTAGACTAATGTGTGGACTCCATGTACCCAACAAATATTTCATAACATCACAATGGAAACGTATTCGATGATTTTAAAAATCCTAGAAAGAAGTGCAAAATCAAACCATGAGATCCATGAAAAGCTTATTTTATTTATTTGCTAATAGAGTTATAATTATTTTCTGTTTTTATAACATACCGTGGCCGAACTGGGAGTTTAGACCTATGATTCCAATTTACATTTTCCTGCGATAGTAAATTGTATTCAAAATACATCTAAAGTTATAATTACTTTAGTGCACAAGATTGTGCATGTTGAATGAGGAGGAAAGTGAATGGTGAAAAATTGTATACCTTAAAGTTTATTTAACTCATTTCAGGAAAACAATGAGAAGGAAGTTACTCATTTGACTGATGGACAAAGAAGCATATTGGTTCAAAAGGCAAGTGTCGGCAATATCACCTATCACCTACATTCGTAAGTACTTAACTTTTGGGAAGCGAGAGGAATTAAATATCAAGAATAAAGGTTAAAAAAGCTGTCCAAATAAAATTTCAGTCTTTTTAGGCGGATGGAGAATAGGTGACACGATATGAATCATTGACGGAAAAATATATGTTTGCAAACTTTATTTGTTTGCCTTGTCTAAAGAAACGTTCACCTCAGGAAAAGCATAAAATATTATAAAGGACATTTTTAACAATTGTTTGGCCTTCCACGATAACAAGGCCAATGGAGTAGAAGACAATCCCAAGTCTGATTCTCTGATTACAATTTGAAGAACTTGAAACGCTGATTTAATCATAGTAGGTTAGTCATTTTGAAGTGCGCAGTAAGTCAAATCATCGTTTTTGCTTCATAATTCCAGACTTCAAGTAAATTTTTAAAGAAATGCACAATTATGCAACCTTTAAATCCACCGTATTCATTTGTTTAAACCCTGAAATATCTTTATGCTCTTACAAAGCAAAAGTAAATGGACTTTGCACCTTATTTTTCACATCTGAGTAGGATTTGAAGTCACATAAAATACTTCCAAATATCTTTTTTGCGCGATTGTCACCTTGCGTTTTAATCATAAGATTCAACTTTTCAAATAATATGAATTAGGCCCCACATATTTACCCACACTCAAAGATGCGTATGTGCAAGTAAAAACCTTTCAGCAAGAGAGGCTTCAACTGCAATGAGAATCGTTTACTTGCTGAACGCACCGGAGAATACCTTGTCAATCTAATATTTGAAAAGAACAACATAGCATGTCTAAATAGCAATATTCACAAGACAATGCAACAAAATAGCATTTACTTGAAGTGGGATCTGCTAAGGACTGATATGCTCGGTGTGATCAAGAGTGGTTTTATCACTTTTGGTTATAGTTTCAAAGTCGCAAAACTGTGTCATGAAAGAAATGCAGAAATTTGCACTTGGTATTACTAGAGGCAACTGTATGCTAACTGGTTGAATACTTAAGTTAGAATGAATAGCATTTGCCAAGAATTTACATCAACAAAACGTAGATGACCATCAATAGTTTTGGAGCTACACTGTGCGACCACAATGCCTGTTAGGTAAGTGTATTACTGAATCCAAAAGGAAAATGGTAGCAGTTGATAAAGCATTTTAGAGCAACGTAATCTTCTTTGCAATCTGCATCGAAAAATTCGCAACAAAGGCTTTGTGAAATGACGAGACTCAATTTATATGTCTTTTGATGCTCACCATTTGGCATTATTAAGGTGAAAAGGAAAGAGCTGGTATTTAAATTTATTCGTCTGCATCTGAGGGAAGTGAATATAAGTGCGTAGGCACTTATTATAAACTACAATTTTTGCAGTAAATGTCAAACTCACAAAAGATGAACTTACTTTGCAAGAACTAAAAATAGAACAACGCGAAAATGCATAAACATTGATGCAAGCTGTAAGTGAAAAATTCAAGAGTTAGTACGTTTGAGTTTACAAAATATGCATTCCTCAAATCAGATTATCTGACAACCAAGAAAGCAAACCAGCAAATGATTTGATATGTTTCTTTAAAATAAAAACTAAGATCAAAAATTTTGAATAAGTTCCCTGTTGACAAATTCAAAGGAAATAAAATTTTAAGGAATGAATTATAAATAGCTTTAAACTACACACTTTTGCTCGAAACGGATTCAAGCTGGAGGTAAATAATAGAAACAATATTTAATGGATTAACCAAAAAAGAGAAAATATAATGGAATTATTTGAAAAGTTGTCTCATTCTTTTGTGCTCTAAAAACAAAAAAAAACAATATTCAACCACTCTGCGTTTTCAAGAAAAACGAGGGTACTCTATTGTTGGACAATGCTCCAAACTCCGCCAGAGTTTAAAGATACCAATGCGCTAGTCCCTAGCGCCACTCATGAATGCAAAACTAATTGAATTTACCAAACTGACAAATTCTCGGCACTATTCTGGTGGGTGAGGACAGTTCATTTACTAATGGAGTTTGCAATGGCAAATGGATCCCCACGGGATCTTTATGCTTTAAAAACACCTTAGATAAATTAACGGTGACAGGACATTGGCAAAAGCGTCCGTTGTTGTGTTGAGAAGGTATAATAGTATTTTATTCTTTTCTCACAGAAAATAAATTTGATTAAACAACTCACTCTTGATTGCCGAATATATACAGTAACGTTCATCCGATAAAATTACATCGTCATTCTATTTAACATAGGGAAATGTTTTAGTCACGTGACTCTTTATGAGCCATTAAGAAGTAGCTCACACATTTAGTTTCGCTCTGTGAAACGAGGATGTCTACAATTTGCCTAAAATTAAGTATTTTGATCGAAGTTACGAATAAGCAAAGCATGTAAATACAGTCTGCAAGAAAAGCAACTGACTGCGGCAAAAAAGATCATGGGGAAAACGCGGAGGATTGAGGGTATTCTTTGGCACAGAAGATGGGGATGGAGGTTTAAGTTATTAATTTTCAGCCACTCCTCAAACTTTATCTCATCTCCAAAAGGGAAAGTCTGCCGGTGCCGCCACCAGCGTAGGACAAGGCTCGAAAACCTCCTCTTCCCTGGTCCTCATACTCTTGAAACACCCAGGTTAATTCGACTTCGACGTGTTTATTAGGATACGTAAATGGAAGAAGCAAGTACAAGTTTAGGAAGGTGTGGACATGGAATCGCTTTCCGGGTTACGGGATATTGACGCCTCCATCACGAGGTTTGATTCGTATGTCCGCCACTTCTCTGGAAGGGACATTAAAACAACATAAGTATTAAATTATATTACACTGACAACATTTGATTCACAACCTACTTATTAGTAGTCATTACATGAGTGATTCGCTATTGAAGAGATGAATTTTGTGAGATTTTGCCATGATATGGGTTTTAAATAGCACAACTTTGTTCCAGTGGACAATGAAATCTGAGAGGAAACTGCATACTGTTAAGATTATTTAAATTTAACGCTTTTGGCATTTTAGCTTGCGGGCATGCAATTGAAATAGTAACTATTTTGTATGCAATATTACTTCCGTAATAACACACGTTGGCATTCGAGCCAATCGTGCATGACTGTTTTGTTAACAACTAGAAGTTTCGAAGCAAAAAATACTAATACTTAGTAAAAAAGTGCATGTGAGTTAATTGAAATGCCTTTCCTTTTTCAGAACCTGGACAAGGAGGATGTCGGTTATTTTTCAGCATTTATCGGATTTTCACCACCAGTGCTTGAGGGGAGCTTTGTCACAGATGCTTTTAAGCACCATTGTAGTGAATACACAGCAACCAGCCTTGAGTTTGTAGTAGTGGGCTAGATTCATACACATTGATTAAAGAAGAAGCTATCTTTTTTATATATCAGTAGATTTTAATACTGACGCACAAATTTTACTGCTTATGTGGTCAAAACTTCTTCTCGAAATTGGCTTAATAAATAACTTTACTTGGGCTGTCTCTACAAGACCGATATTTACAGACAAACAATGCACATAAATGAGTGTTTACCAAATGGCATAAGTGAAGTGATATTTTAGAACCATGGTACTCTCCGATTAAGGATTTACAGTGGGTGCTAATCTTGGGGAGGGTGCTCTGTGAGTCAAGTTATCTATTACGCATTTGGTGAAACTAAGTGCTATTTCCCTTGATTACGCATGTACATTTTTGATTAAGCCCCACAAATGTGCGGTAAAAGAGGTGCTCTCATTGGAGGATAATTTGAATGCCACTGAATGACACAGCAAAAGCCTACCAACGCGTAATAAGAGGGCCCGGGTTCCTCTTGTCTAAAAACACCAGTAGATAGACCCAGCGCTACTCCAAATCAAGCTAGAAATGCTTAACCAAATGCATCAAAGCTATGCAAAGCAGAGATTTCGCAAAATCTAATTAAAGGGCGTCTTCTGATATAAAACACACCTTCTCTTTGCGTGCGCTATTGCTCTCCGGCTAATTATATTTATTGGCAACATAAAAACCCAATTAAGCACAGCAGTGGTGGTAAAAGAAGCAGGAAGAGAGCACCAACTCTGCATTTCGTTTAAAAACCCCAATTTTTGAATCAGTTCTTTGATTTGTGGGACAATTTGTTGGAAGAAATTGATTATTAACCAGTGATTAATTGATGTTTGACCTCAGTGCTAAAAATTTAAACAAATCTTTTCGAATGGTACCTTATATCCTCCGTGATCTTCTCTTAAAGCATAACATTTTTATTTAAAAGCATGTGATAACCTTCGCAATGGTTTCATATGGATATATGATATTTCCACAATAATTAAAATGCAGGTGTAGATATCTGAATATACGAGCAAAATTTTCATTCACCTTAATGTAGCTTGTACATTTTAAGGTTAGAAAGAGGATGAATAGTTCAAAAACATGGCAAAATAAATGTAAGCGGACATTCTTCGACTTTATTTATTATCACATTTCTTACACATTCAAAGATAAATAAGCGCCAAGACTTGCAGATTATAATAAATTCAACGCGGGCCAATTAGAATCAGACTAAAATGAATTATTATCGTTGTTATAATACAATTTAACGCTAGACAGCAATGTTTAAAAGATTAATTGGACTTCAAGCATTGATCATCAAGCGACTAAGCTACATTCATCTAGATTACTGTTACTTTTGAAATTTGTTAGTCGAAAATATTTAAAAATAAATTTAATTTCATAGTGCGTCTTAAAATGTGGTTTATTTGAGTAAGTCAGCTGTTGCATTAATAAATTTATCTCAAAATTTGAATACCTTAGGCTGTTTTAGGAGTGCGTGGTCGACACACCAATTTTATCGCTAGTTACATTTTTAGGCCAGCTTTGAATGAAAGCTAAATATAGCAACCGAGTTTGAACTTCACACTTCCAGCTTTAGCTAAAATCACCAAAATCATCGGTTTGCATTGACATGATAATTATACACTGTGTTCTAATGCACGAAAAAGATTTCAAATGATTCCAAATAAATGGTAAGTGAACCAGTAAACTATCACATTTGTCCCTCACGAGTCCTCCAAAAATGGTGCCTTCAATAAGCAATCTCGTAAGATTTCTAATGTAGACAGTTTTACTTTGTAACTGAATTTACTTTCAGATAAAGTCGTTCAGTCCCATACGGTGAGAAGCGAGTACAAAGTTTAATGTTCTGCATTATAGCGTGTAGTCGATAATGTAATAGCCTCCGGATGTGTTATAGTTGCCTTCAATGTTCCAGTACTTACAATAGCCCATGATAATCACCCGGTTCTTAATCTTTTTTTCATCAGTGAATTTTCCTAATTTTGTACTCATGTCTCATGCAGACACTGCGACGATGTAAACGACCAGAATGCACACTATCATAAGGAAAATAACTGGGTAACTTGCCCTTTGCATTCATAATTTTCAATTCTGCAGCAATACTAAGAAAGGGTTTTTCACAAATATTTATCTTTTGGGGTTTTGGTAACTGTTAATCGCATAGTTCATGCAACTTTGCTATCTCATCTTGCATTTGAGTTGAGATTGAATGTGCTAAAAAAACTTTAAACGTTTTGTTCAAAAGTGAAGTGAAAGCGCATCAATCCATCTCAAAGTACGTTGCAAATTTTAAAGTCTCATCAATTATTCATTTGCCTAGCAGCCGTTTGCGATAACGACACAGGATTTTATTGCAATTTTTGCTCCTTAGACATACCACTCCACTACATCATTAATAAATATTTAAAGCTGATTTGCTTCCCCAGGGAAGGCAAGCCTAGTACGACACAATCTTTGCGTACCTCTCAAGATAGAATGCGTCGCGAATACACTACTACTCGAGTTTAATTTTGCTAAGAACTCCATATGGGCTAACAGTTTCCATTACATTCTTAATTAATCTCCACTGTATTAGCAAGGTCGCATGACCAAAACGAACGCCTGTCACGAAAATCGGTATTTGGTTTAAATTGCTAAACGTATTTTGCATCTCTGCAGCCAAACACAGCTGCTCGCTTCATTTAAAAGTGTGCCTTCGTTTTGTGCTAAATTGATGCAGAAGAAATGCATTTTTGGGCTCCTCAAGTGAGCACATCTCTTGCCGAATCAAAACCGAAAGGAATTGGACTCATTTACGCCACAATTTGTGTATACGTATCATTTTTAATTACAGTGCATATGAGGATATAATGTACCCATTTATTGCTTCTACTGCTGCTCCAAAATAAGCCAAAAGTATAAAATTTAAATTTTACTTGATGGTTTCGTCACTTACCGCAAAATGAAGGTTAGAATAGACGCCACACATTCTTACAGATGAATCTTTTTATAATTATTGAAGATTAATGGTATTCATTTTGTAAACGAAGTACACATGGGCATGACAATTTAACCCATTAGTCAAATAATAGGCTCTTGCCTTACTCAAGAAGACTATAATGTACCAAAAGTAGAACAGAACTAATGTATCAAGAATGTCAGTGAATTGTGTAGACATGCCGACTTTTCTCGTCGGGACAGAACTATTTAAAAATCACGTTTGTCTGTAAATCTACCGATGGCCTGCTGTTTTTTTTAAAAATTGCCTATATGCTTAGCTGAGTGCTACCTATGTTTTCAGTGACAAACTGCGCATATTTTAATTTATCATTTTTTTACTGTGTAGCAATTAGCATTTCATAGTATTTGTTTATTTTACGTTTAAGAGACAATTTCATGGGCAGTGGAAGTTGGCTGCTTCTCAGAAAGTGCTGATAAAGAGCGTGGCAACGAATTATCTCTGAAAATTCTCCTTTGTTAGTCTTCATTAAAGGCCCCTTCTGCTCCGGTGAGATATAACTGTTTGAAAAGCTACCATCAGCAACACCTGGAATTCGTGGGTTTAGCAAATAAGCGATTTATAAGGTCAATTCTCACTACCTGATTATATCTCCCGCACAATTTAGTATTCGAAGGACAACTTATTCTAAAATCTAATATCTGGGATTAATTGCCACTGGAGTTCAAGTGAAAGAGGAAGTGGTTCTAAACCAGTGGTTTTCATGATATATTATCGAAGAATAGTTACCGGGGCTACTCGTTTTCTATTCGCGAAGTGGTCTGCACCTCAAATGCCTTAGAAGTTAAGGCTGATAAATACGATGAAAACAAGGTTTTGCTAGGCCTTCCAAACTTACCTAAATGCATTTAAAAATTACAAATTGTATTATAATCCTTTGGGCTATTATTTTTATCTCCTGTGCTATTCTAAGCCATTTTACAGAGACAATACCTAGTGTTACAAATATGTTCTGATGATTACAGGCTTCATATTCAAAATAAAAATTTCGTACTTATTTCTAAATACTCCACGATTTTGTAAAATTTTGGTAGTGGATAAATGAGTTCGCTGTAATTGGTAAAAGTGGTTTAACAAAACTTAATTAGTTTTGTCTCATAAAAAACATGGGTTTCGAATAAAAATCTAATTAAATGTACAAGTAGTAATATTTTCATAATGTTTGACAAAATGTTAAATAATAAAGCATGATATAAACAGATTAAGCAGTTTTGCATTCAAATACAATTAATAAACTTTGGGACACCGGGGAGTCAACGGAACTTCCTATTTGGATTGATTCCTGCAACAAATGGAACTAAAGTGCTTTTCTATAAAATGTTAAATAACAAAGGTAAACCATTCGCTTAATATTCCTCAACTACGTTTTATTAGTTTGGAGGGCCTATTTACTACTTTTAGTAAATCTTCCAATTTGCTTTGGTATTGCATTATCGTCAAGTGACAACTGCATAGAAATCGCGTAAGATGATCAAGATTATAGGGCTGACTAGGCAGGTGAAGTTCAGGCACTTTTAAGGAAAAAGTTGTCAATGAATTCGACCATGTTTGGAGAGATATGGAATCCCCTGAGTAGAATGTAAATTAACGGTCGAGAGAAACAGAAAAAAGTTAAACTGAACCAAATGGTATTTGAAATTGACTACATAATCGCATAGCTCTATATTTACATATGTTACTAGTAATGTAACACCTTTGTGGTGACAAACGGTTAGTTTGCACCAACCTAGTAGCTCAGTGGAGGCCCCAGATCCCCAACGAGGAAATTCCTCATTGTGCATAAACTTTAATCATTCGGAAACCTCCCCATGCAACGCAAGTGTGAGATATCCTCCACCCACTCTTTTCCATACGAGAATCTGAAAGTAAAGTAGCGGAGAGAACCAGGAAATTGCTGGATTGGTATCAAAAAGCCCGTAGTGAAAAGTTAAAGTCTTAAAGTCTCACACTTATAACTGCCCAAATAGCTAGTCAAACCTTTGAATAAATTGTGTTTTAATGAACTGATGCGATTATAATTTCACTTGAAAAATGCTAATCAAACGAAGGGACTGAGAAATGCTGCAAATATTCAACTTATTACTTTGCGGAAATTAGTTGCCCGTACAGTTTGTAACTAAGCCGATAGACTAGCAAAATATTTTATTACTTTGAATATTCTTCTGTTGACATTAGTAAAATAGGAACGATCTGGTTAGCGATTATTGCAAAACTGAATATACGGTAACCTTAAATTCAGCCTTTGGCAGAAGTCAAAACTTTCGTGACCTACTATGTTTCAAAGAAGCCCAATTCAAATATGACTGCTTTTGATGGCAAAAATATAATTTCTAGCATTTCTCAGTGATGTTTTCATGTAGTAATTTGATCCAATCGACTATTAATATGGTCACCGAATATTTTCACGCAAAATAGTACGCCCAATTTATGCTATGGCTTTGGGCAACTTTGCAGTCGGCCACTTCTTTTAAAAATAGTTTAAAATTTGGGGGAACGAGTCTGTCGACCAATTTAGGATCGAAGGAAAGCATGGTTAAATTAAGGGGAGATATTTTTAGTAATGAGTTAAGGCATTGAAACATTATCAAAAAAACAACAAATTTGCCCTACCTTTGGACACATAGCTAAAGTGTGGCAATTGAATACGCATTTCAGTCTAAAACTTTGGGGAAGGGGGAGTTAGACGCTGCTGCTTGGCACAGAATCCATTAAGTGTCGTAGTCCTGATTTACAGCGTTACTGATCGACCATTTCAGCCAGACATCATACAGAAGTGAAATATAAAGAGCTCTAGCAAATGTGATTTGAAAAATTGCTTAAATAGTGAGCTTTTCATCGCTTCATTTTATTAGTTTAATAAAGTCACTCTTAAAAACAGTCCATGTCCTTTAAAGCCTAATATGAAGCTGGTTTTGACAAACAATTGCTTCAACTATATTAAAAACCACTTATGTGCTAAAAATAAAATAGCTACAAAATAACACTTGGTGTAGCTTTTTGGAAATCGTGTCAACTCATTTCACTGGATTCTCTTTCACTGATACCAACATAGACCACTTTTATGGTCAAATTTGGAAAATTCACGTAAGAGAATAAAATTTGGATATAAATATCACTATTACCATTGATTGTTCAGTCGGCAAATAGTCTCATAGTGTACCTGTCTTCCAATGTTGCTTCAAAATCAGTACGTTTATTAATACTTCAAGGCTAGACTGGCTGGTAGTACTCTAAGCTTCCTAAATAAATTGACCCATTTGATGCTCGCTGCAACTGAAGAGGAATGGTCAAATAAGCAAGTTATAATCTGCCTTCCTTTTGCAACTCAATAAAGCAGAATTAATCGCCTCCGCCACAGCCATATTTCTTCTCAAAGTTGTATGAGTTCCCCAAGTAGTAAATTCTTTTGAGTTCCTTCTTCTCTCTGACTCGCACGCTATCCAATTCGATTTATGTATCCCAAAACCTAGTCAGATTTTCGTGAAGCCCCAAAAGTTGGGGTTGCTCAACCATTCCTCCAACATATATTCCATTAGCTAGCAAAATCTTAATAAAAATCCCTTGTATTATTTAACGGTATTTTATGAGGCAAATAAAATAGTTACCCTTTACCAGTAATCACGAATGGGTCACTACTCAGGTGGTAAAATAATAAAATATTTTCTTGAATTTGCTTCGAAACCATAATGAGTGCTTTGTCCTGCTGCCTTTTTGTCATACTAATAAACGCTACCGTATTTATTTTCTGATTTTGTATTATCATAAATTTGGTAAATTTATTGTTTGCCAATGAATCAATGCCATTCAGCAGACTCCTTTCTTCTTGAAAATTTTTGGGGGTAAATCACAAGAAGTTTATCAATCAAAGTAGTGAAATGGAGAGGCCTGGACCAAATGTTCGAGCCCACGTTTTACTTTTATACTTTAGACAGTTGTCAGGAGCTGAAATTTTGAATATCAATGCTTTGAGAATTTCGTCCTTTGCGCTATTCTTGAAAGCAGCACAAGTTGCCCATTCGAAGTTCTGGCAAAAACTGTCAAGAAGTTGAGTGCCTTAAATTTTGATGATGAAAACTGTAAAAGATTGCAGATAAAGGATTATGGGACTGTGCCTCAGTGTTGATAGGAAAATATTAAAGTGTCTTTTGGTAGTCGCATCTTAATAGGTTTAAGTTTGAGCTGCCTTAAGTTCCCTAATTTCCACCTCAGTTCTCAACTTACCGATCAAAATATCTATAACTACATAGCATACAGAAATTTTAACTTCTAGATGCACGATTTTACCCTCCCACCTAAGGTTAATATATAACATTCTTCATTGATTAGGTAGTACTATGTAGTTGCTAACTCATGCTCTGACTATCTTAAAATATTTTAACGTACAAAAGAGTGAAACTCCACAAATTGATTTACATGCAAAATCTCTCGAATTGTACAGCTTTATGCATGGAATTTTTAGCTCCAGCCAACCCAGGGATAAAATTGTCTCTTTATTTTTTAAGGAAAGATGTAGTTGGATTATCCTACGTAAAGCAAAGTGATTGTCCTCCAAAGTGCCGGCATAGAAGTATTTGTTTTGTCTAGTTGCACTGTCCTTATTGGACAAAAATAAGCTCTATGCCTTTGTAATTTTAATTTGTTATGACCATGTTACCAGTGCCAAATTATCTTAATGTAGAGATACTGACCGTCTTTTAGAAGGCCACATTCATCCCACGCACACTTAAGCACTCACACGTGGACTGCTTCCAAATACGAGGAATGGACTAATCATCAATCTAGACTGCCTTAAGTTCAATTTTCTGCGGGATAGGTTTTAAGAAGTAAGGTGGTTATCACCGCTCTATCTCAAAACATATGGTGCCACTAAAATATGGAACTGCCGAGGAATTTGTGAGAATTGGTTTTCACCCATATTTTGCCTTTGGCAAATAATTTTTCAGTTCAAAGTGAGCAATGATAGCACCTACCACTGTCTCTAGGATTGCCCATAATAGTGATAGAAAGCGTCTAAGTTAAATTGGAGTCTGGAATTTTAAATTATTTTTGCTTATATAATAGGGGCTATATAGACATTTCAGAACTACCTGTTATTTTGTGCTGACATAAATACAGCAATATTTACTAACTTAGGAAAACACAGAGTATATTTAATAATAATATGATTCATTGACGGTTAATAATCATAACCACTGCCTAGACAGGGGGAATTTTTTCTGTAATAATGTCGGCAGAAAGAATTGAAAAGTGCCCTTATTGAACTTTAGCCTTTTGTAAAAGCAAATGTTTGTACTGAGGGAATTAGTTAAGTGTACTTACTTAAATAAGGTTGACTCCTTTTGAAATAATAGCCGTTGTAATTTTATTTACCACAGTTCCCCATAAAGTGAGTTAGTTTTTAAGCATGTCTGATTGATTGTTTTCAAATGACGATTGCCATGTAGTCCTCATTACTTTTAGGCCTCAACCTCAAAGCAACATGCAGTTTTCAAGCACACTCTGGAGTGCTCATAAATTTATAAAGTTGTACTGGTATATATTTACATGAAGTTCATACAAGTTTTTAATTCACCATATTCCTTAAATTTAGTAACTACTTCAATGTCTCTTCTTGGGATCATTAGATTATATACAATACGTATCTCACTTAAAATGCCATTAAAATTTTGTTTTTAGGTACCGTAAAGAGATATCACGCCAATTTACCATGGTCTACAAAGGTAACAATGGCGAACATCAACGGGCCCGATGTCTTCCTTTGCTTTTACTTTATGCTATTACTGTCATACACTGATACTCATGCTAGGTGTACTTACTGCTGTGCTTTACCAGTTCTGAGATCAAGCCCCTTTTAGTCCCCAATAGTACTACGTCAAATGTATAACGGATGATTTCACGGGTAGGATATCTCTTGGCTCGAATGTGCCGAAACTTCAATTCCCTGCAAATCCAAGGGAGCACAATGGGTGCTGTACAAGCCGATGACTAAACAACCGTACCCCTTTTTTCTCCAGTTGGTTCGATGCCTTCATAACGAGTGTGGACAAGTCGAACAGAATAATTAACCTTTTCTCAAACGCTAAAAAATCACTCCCAGATTAAGTGACACCGGCTACATCGGCACCCCATTGAGGTATAGCTATAACACTCTACATTCATCAAGGAGAGGCTGTATACGAGATGTATTAAACAACGCTACGCAATTGTATAAAAGACGTAATGACGTTTCGTTAACGCCAGATGTATTCCTATGTCTTAGAAATCCAATCATTTACTTCATCCACGCTGTGATTACCAATCTTAAAGGACTTACAGTTCTTCCCAGCTGGCATACAGAAGATATAGCCCTTAGCTTGTCTTACATACTGGTAACCGGAATTTAGCGGTGGTGCTTGCAAGATTTTTCAAAAACTGTGCCAAATTTTTGCAAAAGATCCTTTTGGGACCATTTTGCTGAGCATCTGCGCTGATGACTTTCAAAGCCTGGTAACATCCACCACCGATTTTCATTTCTGGATAAATACCATGCGCGTCAGACTTCAATTACATGAAACAACTTTTGACATTGGTTCTTTTGCAACTCTTACGCCTGCCACGAAAGGCAATCCTGGACGGACCTAAGCAAATGAGAACCTTGAAACTACTTGGAGAGAAGCAGCAGCATGACTACTAAGCATAATGAATGCTTCCTTGATTCGGTTGCCTAAATACTTCAATGCTGCTGCACCTAGATAGTCCTGGGTTCCAATCTACCGTGCTAGCAAGCTGAGTATGATAGTAAAACAAAAATTGCTTGATGTAGATATAATCAAAGAATTACGATGATCGTGCCTTGTCTAAATCACAAATTTACCCATTTTAGAGTTTAATCGGGTCATACCCAAACGTATGGTGGGATAGTTGATTTTACCCATAAAATCAAGGATGTTTAAAATTTTAATAGCGTTTAAAAAGTCATTTTGAGTAATACTTTTGCTTTTTACGATGATATCTCATGTTTATGTAATTGTTCACTCAATCGCCCTTTTAAGTAGAATTCTAAATAAGGCTATTCTAAGCGAAACAATAAAATATAGGTATTTTCTTTTATTATAGATTTTATTTAGCACTTGGCTACGCAATCATTTTGGACATTATTTGCCGATAAACTACATCTACCTGTAATTCGAAACGACCATTAACTAACCTGCCAACCTCGATAAGCTCCAAATTGCACAATGCTATGGAAAGCTTTATCTTGCTGCACTTACTTCTTTGTAATTTAAATTAGCACTTGCTTAAGAACTCTGTTACATGCTCCTGCAATTTTTGTCCACTCTGCATCACTTTTTGGTTATGCAGACCCTTTAAGGCTTCAAGTAAATGTTGCTAAAAGTCCATTTGGACATATTTATTTGCTGTCAGACCCCCAGTTAGCCGTCTAGTGGTTAACTATTACACAGTTTTGTCATATATTTGGCCCAAGTCATCTTTCCAGTACAGTCTCGGTAGATCTTCGTAATTGCAATTATTTTTTCACTGACCCACGGACCTTTTGAGCTACACCTCATCTACTTAACTTTCATTAAGCTCTTTTCCACTTTGCTCTTCGAATTTGCATGTTGCCAAAACTCCTTGCTTTTGTGCAGGCTCACGACGCACAAGTTAAGATTTTAAAATTACTCGTATTTTGGACTTATAGCACTGCGAACGATTAATTGAGACCAACAAAATAGAGATTAGGAAGACCTTACGTGACATGACTTAATCCATTTCCCATGAACGAAATACATCGTGCTTTACTCTTCTGTATTAAATCAAAATATGCTCATCATACAAGTAGACCCTGTCGATTTTATGCAGAGCAGACGTCCATTCACTCTAAGTAAAGTAGAAGAGTGATAAATTACCAGAAAATGTCTTTGATATAATACCTGTTTTGATTCTATGACATGCGTGATCTCATAAGCGCCCTAGGAAAGGTGGCATTCAATAGCCACATTTGAGGCCTTTTGTGTTCACATTCTTTAAATAGGGGGTTTGTTAAGGAGATTGATACTAATGCAAGAAAAATGAAAGTGCTAGGCAGCCTATAAGTTTCACGCAGTATTCTCAGGTCATGATGCAGTACTCAAAGTAAATCCGGGTCCAAAGTACTTAGACAGGGATTTGCGCATCCGATAGTAAAAATGTGTATGGATTCCAGGCTTTTGTTCCCTTTAATGCCTATTTTCCACTTTATACAGAATTATTTTATGAAGGCTAATTTACATTGAGTATTTTGCAAGCCGTGTGGATATATGGCCTTTGAATGCAGAATGCATGCGTACACCACGCCATCCACAGTCCTTTATTCTCGTTTACCCACGTG
>CABFON010000039.1:0-21460 GCA_900683695.1 Echinococcus oligarthrus
CCATACCTCCTGACTGCGGTTCCCCTCCTACTTGAACGGTGTTTTCCCCTACCCATCTCTGTAACCTTTAATAAAAAAAATGTCCAAAAAGAACCTATCGGGCTCGTCTAGAAGCTCTAGGGATTGGGAAGCGGAGACCAAGGAGCCTAGCTCCACATTTTACTTATCAAGAAACTTTGCGCTATCCGAAATCTCTTCAGTGAAATCTCTACAAACTGTGTTGTTTTTTGAACGTTGTCGGGACTAGACGGTTAAAACTCATTGCTTCAAAGGCAAAGGATTTTATTAAGCAGGGAAAAATCAAACGAGTTCAAGTGATGGTTTTGCTCACTACTCATCAAACAAAATAAGGTTTTTGAAGTTAATGAAATTTTAGGAAAAGTTTTAACAAAGAAATTTCTCATTTTAAGAAAATGGATGGCTGCAGGTTAAAAATTGACCTGTATCCCCTCAATATTTATTCTTAACTTAATCCCAAACAAGCTTAAAAGAAATTTAATTTATGTCATTTCAAGGCTTCAAAACTGGCACTTGAAGTTGATTTATTTTTGATCTACTCTCGATCAGCCATTTACTTCAACTGGTGAACAGCAGTGGAGTTATTTTATTTCGACTGCTATAATAATAACTAAAACGCTTCTAACTAAAGGAAGCGTTTTACTTAGAAGCATAATTTAATTTCATAATTAACCACTTTAGATGAGCAAATGAAATGTTACGTTAGTAAGATTGGTGGGAAAGTAGCTGTTGTTTTACTAAATCACCGGTACCTAGATGCCTGCCACAGGCGTCTCCTTAGGCGCTTCATTTAGATTGCGTCTGACATGTAACAATCTTACAATTTAGCCATTAACTTTAGCCCATATTCTAAAAGTCTAAATTGTCTAACTTTTTAAGAATTATTGCACGTGCACCTTAATATGCTATTAATAAATGATAAGTGGCTTGTTCTGCGAGATGAAAATAACTTAAACAAAATGGATGGAAGAAAATGGCAAAGGTCGTTTATTTCTAAGCAGGTAGAAGTCTTTTTTACCTGCAAATAGCAACATTCGTAGGCTTTGCTATACTGATTAAAATGTCCGAATTTGAACTGCGTTTCCTTTTACCCAGTGCATTTAAACACCTCTTGTTATCTTAGCAGTTCCTTGCAAATATACGATGTTCTTAAATCCTGCCTCATGATAATCAAATAGGTGTGTGGAATCACACCTGTCGTGGATGGATTTATCAACTTGCTAGAAAATTTTAACTGGATAAAATGTCTAAGGAGGTTAAATAAAATCCCCAACCACTTCTAATCTGGTGTCTTATTATTCATCATCGGTAGTCCTTGTAGTAGAATCTTCCCTCGAACAAAATTCAACTACTGATTCGTCTGATAAGTAGTCTTGGGTTTCTAAGTGCTTAGCTCTAGGAAATTTGTCTACTGAGTTATATAATTATCTTGGAACCCGCCATCCCATTAGTTATCTTAGACAGTTAAACATTCATGACATGTGGGAGCTAAATTTTTTAATCATGCGAATGCAACTGTAATGTTCCAAAATTCAAAGTTTTAAATTACGTTACTTACAGAATTTAATTGCATTTGCCTCTTCTTTATGCCGCAGACGATATTTTTACGACATTAGATACATGCTTTGACTAGGTGAATTGCTACTGAAAACCCTCAAATCGTTAGGTAGTCATTACTCTTTAAATCGACTTTATATGCCTTCCAAATGACCATAGTATTCTACGTGATCCCTGATTAAATGCCCTACACACTTGGTTAAATCCACTAATTCAAGTAGTTGATAGGAACTCATACCAAACTTGTGACCGCGAGAATCTATTAATCATCGGACTTTACTTAAGACAACACCTGGGTGACAAGGAGAAAAGGCATGGATACTGTAAAATCTATTCGCAAGACTCTAATGCAAAACGTAAGTAGGATTAGAGCTTTGCATGGACCCCTACCTGTGGAAGTGTCCGGCAATGCTGCTTTATTGGCGGCGGGAGAATGTACGAATTTACAATAACTTACCTTTCAGAACTGGACAAAACAATTTGATTACTGGCATGATCAATTTAAAGATGAATGCAACACCTTCAGAGGCAGTGTCAAGGGCAACTTTTAAAAGCGCCACATGCACTGACAACAGATTGAAGCAGGCTTGAAAGACTATCAGGTTTTTTTTCCTTATTTAACAATCGCTAAGGAAGAGTGCAGTTATTGGATGTTCAAATGATTGAATTGTAATGGAAAATTTCTGTCCTACTAATTTCGGATTTTATTTTGATAACCAATTACATTAGTGATTATTCCAAAACAATTTTTAAAGTATTCATCTCTTTAGTTTGGGTGACTATGCTTACTTTATGTGTTTGTGTATACTTATTGGACTGCAAGTGCAGTAGTTTAATACTAACGTCCTGCTTCAGAAGCCAAGCAAGTATAAGTGATACCTGTGATACAGTTCAACTCGAAAGTGCGCAGGAAATATTATTTATTCAAAATATTAGGACTAGTCTAAATGTGGGTTGGAAGCCCTATTCTTCCAAGATAACGCAATGCCACCTATTCGAATATTGGCCCCTGAAATGATCTTACCATATTTTGGAAAGGAAAAGATATTGCAGTCGTAATTAATTACTGCAGGGTAAATGAATGCAACCTTTTTGGTGTTTAAAAATAAAATAGGAAGCAAGCGGAGATGAGAGGCGGAAATGGCTAGGGTTATGAATTAAGCGTTATATTGCGATAGAGGTCACTAAAGCAAGATGGTGGTTTGTAAGTTTGACTTCGTTAACACGCAAGGTATTTATAAAGCTAACTTTGTACGGCTTGTTAATAGGGAACCACCCTCTCTTGTTCTGTTACGCGACATTAGGGTGGTTCGCCTTAAAATCTCTCTTAAGTTATATATTTATGGAACTGTTAAGTGTTTTAAATAAGAGTTTTGCTAAAGTCCGTCTGCCTTACATCCAACAGTAGCATTAAAATACAATTTTTTATATATTTGTTGCACATTTCAAGAATTGTTAAAATCTTACAAAACCAGAAAGGAATCAATAAAATAACTTTAATGGAACAAAAGCCAACCTTTTGGTTAGTTTACCATACACTCTGATGGCTAAAGCTTCGCCATCGTGTGTTTTGATGATTTAAGTGAGGATTCTGGAGACTTTGATCGAATTTCGCCTTGAATTTCTAAATCAGTGTAAAAAGTGAAATAAGTGGAGGTTATGAATAAAGGCTACTTCACAAATAAAACACTCGAATAAGCAACCCTCTATGAGATGTTTCCAATCACTCCTGGCCCAAATTTTACACCATTATAGGACTGGTTGCCTTTTTTAGCGCTTTGCAGATGTTCTCATTTCATTGAGAGGAAAATTAAAGTCAACATTGCGCGTCCACGATGGTCAATCAAATGACACTTAAAGTAATTTTTCCATATAGAAACCTCAAATTTTAGGTAAGAAGTTGTAAAATAAACCAACTTTTTATTTGTAACAATTTTCACAAAAATTTTAAGCAAAATCGACTAAGACCTTTGGATCTACAACCAAATATTGTACTTGAAAAAATTGTAAGAAGTAGATGTTTTTATGCAAGTATAACTAATCTGGGATAATTAAGGGTACCAAGCCTTAGTCAGCGATACCATTGCCTAAATCAAATCTAGCTGATTTAGTTCCTCTAATATATGGTCACAAATTTAATTTACCATAGCATTAGCTCTTCTATACCCATTCGTAGACGTTTTGCTGAGCTTCTGTTAGGGGGACATGACAGTCAACCTCTAGTCAACGGTCATCTCCTAGGAGTGATATTTTTTATGCAAGATAAAACTGGATCTTGCTCTCATCCTCCTATAAGCATGTTGATGTATTTGTTTAGCTAGAATTAGAAGCTCACTTTCAGAAATACCTTGCCGCGATGACTGTTATAGCTACTTATTTAATTTTGTGACTTAATTGGCTCAAATTTTCAACAATTGACAGTTCGACTTTTAGATTGCACACCTAAAGAGTAAACTGAAGAAATATTTACAGAAAGTTAATGTTAACACTTTCGGTGTCAGATTAGAATAAGGAGGCCATTAACATACTACACAGAGAAATGTTTAAATAATTCACAATTTCACGCAAGCTTCAGGCTTATTTTATTGGTTTTTATCATTTTTCGGGAATCTGTTAGGAACCCAACACTGCTTTTTAATTGCTTATAAACCGGTTACTAGTTCTTCTCACGTACTTATTCGCACTTTTTAACCGAGTAATATCTTTGAAACATTACCTGCACCTCCATGATTGCGGTGTAATTTAGATAAAATATGCGCGATCAGAACATAATCAGAGACATGTAGTAGAAATATGAGGATAGGCCAAGAGTTTAACCAATGTTTTATACATCTTGATGGAACCTTAAAGTTAAACTCATTGAGTTTTTAGCGTGCGTTTGTAAAACACCTATCGTGTTCTTTCAATTCACCACAAAACATGACATGTACTTATCTATTAAAATTTTCTCATCAAAATAACATAACATGATAATGTAGATGCAGCACATAAGAACCATAGAAAAAATGCAAAATGTGAGAGAAAATTGCTTAAGTATTACTTTCTCTAGCCCATTAAAGTTGCCTGTTTAGGGTGGTTTTGAGCTAGGCACTTCAAAAAAGAAACTATTTCGTGTGATAGGAAGTAGCTTTACGAGGTAATATTGAGCAATTCAAAAAATACTACCATTCGGAAACATGCCCCTTGCTTAAAGTCATGAAAACTTCAGTACTACAATGTCCTTCCAATATGTAGCTATTTAAATAAGTAAACTTTGCAAAAAATGGTAGTTTGACATAGTTGCGGATTATCTTAAAATGTTTTGGCTTAGAGAAATAAATGAGCAATTTATTACTGTAAAATTGAAGATAAAACTAATAGCTAAACGACAGTTTAGCCCATCTTAGACAAGCAAGCGCTTTCTAAACCTGTCCTAGAAATTCATTCTTGAGAAAAAGTCACGTGACAGAGGTAAAATTGAGAGATAAAACACTTCTGCCTCACAGACTCACCTAATTGATTCAGCTGCAGTCTTCCATGGCAGAATCAATTCCCACCTGTTGCCCTATTAGTTATGACAACAAAATGCATCACCACTGTTGCCAACACTTGCTCCAAATGCCTTATCACTAAGAGCAAACAAATTTTAGTGATTGCAATTAAAATGGGCAGCAAATATTCATGTGTGGAACTAAAGCACCAGAATGGATTGAAAGAATCCTGTTGAGATTCAGCGTCAATGATGCACAAGTTTCCACACTTTCAGCATCCGAAATGGTAATTTGATCATTTTAGTTAAGTAATTTTACCACAGATTTTCTCAAAATATGAAAAGGTTTGAAGGCTTGAAGAAGGCACTTAATTAATACTAACTTTCAGTTGGATTTTGCATTGTTTTCACTCGTTTAGAGTTTAGTGAATCCAGGCAGTTTTTTCTTAGGTTGAATCGCTATGATGTTTGAAGACATGCGTACGAGTATTCCTTATCAAATGAAAAATTCCATAATGAAGTCATATCCACCCTATATCTAGACAAAGTAAATTTAATGAGCTTAATAAATAGTAAACAGCCACAATTTGCAGTCTTTTTAGCAAAGTGGTAATAGGTAGAAATAAAACACCTAGATTTCCAGAATTACTCAGCCATGAAATTATCATACTGAATTATTTGTGAGGTAATAGTTTAACCTCCCCATGTTTATAGCTGCTCAAGTTTTTAATTAGTTTTATGGAGTCGAAATGCTTATCCACCCTACCATTTAGGAGTAGGCAAATACATGCTTGTCCCAGACATCGTTGGTTTGGAGCTAATTTTGACAGCCATGCAGGTTTGTCGCGACAGTTATAAAGTAGGAAAAATAAGTGACACATTTGTTAAATTTTCAAATTCTAAAAAGATTGTTGAATAACATAGTATTAGAAGCAAAGAATGGCTAATTTAGAACCTAAATGACTGATTTCAGTCTGGTAAGACTTTCTTATCAAGCATCACTGATTTTGATACTTTGATTTTTAGCCCAATAAAAACTGGTTAATAAACGTGTAATTACACCTTGTCTATACATTCTTTTAAAGATTGCTCATGCAAACCTGAAAAGTATTGCAGTCACGAATGAAAATTCGTGAATTTGTTTGCTAATGCTCTAAGTGATCGCTGCAAGGAAGGTAGAGATACATTATTTTAACTTAGCAAGGTCAGCATAGAACCAGAAGGTGTCAGGAAGAAAAGTTTAATTAATTTAAATTGACCTAAGGTAAATATGTTTATTTGTTGGTTCTTAGACGACAAATAATTATAAAGGCCTAGAATGCACAGTTTGACATTTTGCTGCCATAGAGCTAAGTTAATTAGAAGGAAATTCACCTTAAATTATGCCAAAATTCCTTTTTTTAACGTACTCAGTTTTGTCTTTGACATTTATTATTCATTATCCTTATCAGGTCTAATATTTTATGGTTTGTTCAGTAGGTGACTAAAACATTAAAGAGTTATAAATATATTCAAGAGTTTGCTACCTAAAATTCCATTAATTTTAGGTATGGTATTTCTGTTTATTAAATTAATAGCGTACCTTTTAGTTGCATTATCTTTTTGTAATAAATTTTAGCCAAGCGTAAAGATTTCTTACTTTCGTGTATTAAAAAGCAAGGATGGGCGTACGTCTGTCCCCTAGTTTGAATGGTGGTTGAATAATCAAAAATAGTTGGAATTGGTGAGTGGAAGGGCCGCGATGCAGTCAAGCCGAAGGTTATTTACTTAAAGTTGCTCGTGGTGACAGATTTGAAGCAGGTGTTACGATTAGCGATCATCCAGACTTCTGCCATCCATCCTAACCCAATTTATTCTTGTCTTATTAGCTACATTCAATCTGATGCCATTTGGTATGATCTGACTGAGTTTTACTTGATTCTAAAGCTGTCGATGGTTTACCAAAAATTCTTTTAAAGCATTTGAAGGAGATACAGAAATGGTGTAAGCCAAACAACTTGATTGTTTTAATGGGTGACTCTGAGACAGGAATGTTACATAGGTTCATTATTAGGGCTTTCAGTTATTGATAATCGACCATGAAATATGTCCTGCTATTTTTTTAAGATTTGAATAATCGCGCATCAGGAAAGACTTTTGCTGATGTTCCGTTTAATGTAAGCAATAAAACATCCCTTTTGCGCAGATATTAATAAAGAGGGTCGTAGATGCTTTTAAGGTGGTAAATCTCCGGCAACATCATGCCAATTTTTAATCCTTTTATCCTGTAAAATGATCTGGCTTATAAGAAAAATGGTCATCTGCACAGATTTTAACACTCGTCACGTAGATATTCATATTACCGAGGGTTCCTAAAATGCTCACTGCTATGACGCCTACAATTTTATCATTTAAACTTTTTCTTGCTTTTCGCTTGTGTGATAGGCTGCAAGTCCAATTATTTAAGAAAAACTTTGTACTGAATTCTGGAAATTCAATAATATGATACGGTTACTCAAGTTGAAGCAATCCATAAGTGTATAACGCTCCTTTATCAAAAACCCTCAAGGACAGTCAGTTAATGAGGGACAAGTTATGCTTCTTAAAGGTATTCGTCTACTCAAACTAATTCGAGGCTTTATATTTTCATTCAGTACAGATCCTGTGGATTTTAACTGGGTTAATTACTAAGAAGCAATCGTTTAGCTATCTTATTTCGAACAAAGTAAGGGCTACAGGTTACCTCTGTAGACATAGCTAATCAGCATTTCCGATGAAATCTATCCTTAACATCGGAGTTCTAAAAATGCTTTAAAAAATATTATTAATCCAAATTTGAATGGCGTTTTCAATTCTAAACCTTGTCGAAGCATTAAAACGCTTTTGGGCTAAAATTACATAGAGTAGGTTGTGAGAAAATCTGCACGGAGGATAGCTTTTTCATAATTAGTATATCACAGCTGAAAAGTCAGATGAAGATTGCAGAAGTGAATGCCTTTCTGTGTAAAATTAAAGCGCATCAATAAAGCACATCAGCCTCCACGTTATTTTTGTACTTCAGAACCTTGTGGGTGCAATGGTAGGCAATATTGTCATTTGTATAGGAAGTCGTTTTTATTCCGGAAAAAAATACCAAAGGTGGAATGGAAAATCAGGTCTTGATTTGATTACTTAGTCTACTTAGGATGTAAAATAAAACCGCACTACTTGAGGTAGACATGAGTAGTAATGCTTTAGATATATTGCTTATGTGAATTGGGTAAGCATATGCAAACTGACGGCATCGGCACTCGTTGTTTATTTAAGCCCAAGATTCTTGTTGAACTCGCTTAACTAAATAAAATTATTTTATTTTAGGCAAATGAGTAGTTTTATCCTTCCTATATTGTAGATTCTCAGTAGTGACAAATAGATGGTAAGATATATAAGTGGAGAGATAGATGTTAGATATTTAGGTGGTTGACTAGAAAATCGTTGAAACTGCTAGCTTGATTAATGGATAGATAAACGACGAGATAAATAGATGTATGGTGAGATAGATTGATAGATAAGCGGATGGACTGATAGATGGACGTTGAGACAAGGAGATGTATGAGTGGAACGATAGGTGGATAGTAAAATGTTTAAAGTCTAGAAGTTCGTTGGTTACCGCAAAATAAAATAAAAAATAAAAAAATAAAAAATAAAAAAATAAAAATAAAATAAATAAAATAAAATAAAATAAAATAAAAATAAATAAAATAAATAAATAAATAAAAAAATAAAATAAGTCAACGTTGTAAACAATCCATTTAATTGTGTGTCGTTAGAGTGAATAGCAATCGATCAGATGCTAAAACCACACATATACCACCGCTACATGATAAAAATATAACAAAGTGTCCTTGTCTCAGAAAAGGCACATAGTTTGAACTGAAAATTAAAGAATTGTTGACGTTTGTAGCTATTTTTTGCGATTTAAAGGTATCACAAGCTGCTTGCGGCCCTCTCAGGTAAGTGCAAGGACATTTTGTGCCTCTTAACTCTGACGCAAACCTTGCAAAATGAGCCCATAAAAAGCTACTACTTAAGAACAGAAGTTAGAAGTTAGGATCATAACCCAGTTTATTTTTCACTTGATTGAAAATGTCAACTTATGAGTCAGTTTCGAACAGGTTAGGTTGAACGTCACTAACCAATGTCAATCCGTCAGAAATGGCATTAACGAATAACTCACTGCTTATTCACCTTTTGGTTCTCAGGATCGTGAAAATAACATGCACTACTTTGCTTCAGCAAAAAGATCAAATTCATTTTATAATTGATGTTCTGTCTCACTTTCATTAAAACGGATATTCTTTAATACCTACAAAACTAGTAAACTCATTTGGCAGAGGAAACACCACTATTAACTTAATAAAACTGTTTTAATCTGGCGGAACTCTTTTGTGAGATTTTATTACGGTGAAATTAAAAGTGTAGTCTGCTAAAAGCCCGAACTTACATCCCATCATCACTGAGAATGAAAGCTCCAAGTGAGACTACCTCGTATCCATGACTTTCAAAATTACACATCTGATAAGACCCATGCCCTGTTAACGTGGCGTATTTCCTGGCATTAAAATTCTCTTTATGCTATTTTACTTGTCTTCTACAAAATTTTTTGATGGTTCACGACTTTTCTAACGCAGCCAAGCCAAAGATTGAAATACTTATTGCCCAAACGCAGACTGTTTCCTAAGGGTTTGAGCATACACAAGTGCAACTATTATTCAGTAGCGTAAGAGTACTTTAGCACTTAAAATATTTTTTCTTAGGAAGCATGAGCAAGGGATTCAGCTTGTTATCAACTCATAATTACTTACAAATTCTGTGTTTGGTTCCAGCCAAAATCAAATTTGACTTAATTTTAAAGTGAAAAAGTTATTGCATCCAAGCCTATGATCCCTCAAGCCTTAAATTTTGCCTGTAAACTAAGGACAAAATTTCGAAAATTTGGATGATATATTTAACAGTTTAAGGGATTTTACAAGAGACCTTGGTGACCTGGCGATAACTTTATGTCTAAATGTTTATGCTTAAATAAAATCCCTAAAAATGTTTTCGGGAACATAAAAAAAGTAGAACGCACCGAATAAATGGAAATATAGAAATCTATGTAGTGTATATCGTCGAGGGTGACTAACATCTTATAATTATAGGACGCAATTTGTTTCAACACTACTACTTTTGACAGGTCCTTCATCACTTTCTGCACTAAATTGACGCCTTCTGTCACAAAAGTTGAATGTAATAATTTCTTGCAAGGACAGTGGTTATTGCGGGTTCCAGGCTCTTCAATTCTATTGGGCAATAAACGTCCATTACAAGATTTTGGAGGATTATTAGCCCTTTACTATTTACCGAGCATTTTCCCTTCCCAAAGAGCCTTAATTGTCGCAAGAGCCTGATTAGTGAAGGTGGTGCAGAGCCGACTTTGTTTTATCAGCCACTGGATATCAAACATTTTTTACAAACGCATTGTATCCATCAAAATATTCAGACAGACGAGAATTGAAAGAATGTGCACTTAGTACTGAAGCCATGATATAGCATATTCGGTTACCTTTACCTTCAGACATAAGTTCTTCCTCCCAAACGTCTACAATTTTATTTTTATATTTTACTTCAAATAATGTTTTCTATGTGCTTAGGTACTTGAAAACAGGGCAATATCTTTTGCAATCAAAATACGCTAGGGATATAATGTATTACGTAGACGGTAAGTAGAAGGGGATGACTTTTATGTAAGGGTGAATTCAAATGATGTGTCTACAGAAGAAAGTAAAACGGGCTATAGGTCCTAAGCACAGTCTCTGCATATACAACTAACGAAACAAATCATGCATAAAAATGTTATTACGGCTTGTAAAATATACTTTTATTTTTCGTAATGAGATATCTCCTCTTTTTACTTGTACTTATAATAACTGCATAAACTTTACTAGCTGACTAAAAATGCATTACCTAGACATCATTGAGGAACTAAAGCTAATTCAGGAGGATGGTTGACAATGATTTCATATGCAATCTATTCGTTAATCTATAAAAAATGGATGGTAATGCACAATGCTAAAATGCTTCTTTACCCTTACTTGGAGGAAAGCTTTTCACGCTTGAAATGGTAAAAACAGAAATTTTCTGTAAAACTTGTCTACAGACCTGAAGGAATTTAGAGCATAGATGATTTAGAAAGTTACTTTTTGGGGAAAACTTAAATCAGCAGGCGTCTATTAAGCTAATAGATGCAATGGCTATTTCCGCTAATGCCATTCATCCCCAATTCATTGTTTCAACTTAATATAATTAACTAAGGTGATTTTTTAGCAAAAAGTGTGCCAAAGGTTCTTGACGGCCAAAGTATTCAGAAATATCACGAGGTTTTAAATAGTTTACTTAAAGTCTGACAAAGTCAAGAGCTTGACCCATGGAATCACTTTCCCCTCTTGCTTCATGCTAATTCAGTCTGTATTCACAGGACAGAGATTGTATTTAAAGTTTATTAGAAATTGATATTTAAAAATGTAGTCTGAGAGGGCTAGAAATCGGTATTGCCAACAACGGTTTTTTATTAAAATGATCAGGCCAGGAAAGTAAAAATTATATTAATAATATAGCAGGTATGAATTCTACTTAAGCATGTTAAAAAAATCTTAATTCATTTTTAGACTCCTGTAAGAGAAATATCTGTTAAAATTATTTTGAAATTTGTGTGTTTGATTCTGAGTCGGGTGATAAAACCTTTCAACTGAGTGAAACTACAAAAAATGGACATTACAGCAAAAGCAAAGGATAAATGCTTCTGGAACTTTTTTGGAAGGAATCACTATGAGTTTATTCGTTCTGATTACAATCTTGTGCTATTTTGTGACCCTTTGCATACTACCAATGTTTAGACTCTGAGATGATGAAAATGGTTGATACTACGTTGATGACCTAATGAGAGCTCTGTTACTGTTCGTGCCCTTGGAAAGACCGCATAGGTAGTGCTTTGAAGACCCAGAGTTTCACAGTTTTTCCCCAGTGCATTGCATGCACTGCATTTATGGATAAACTATCTTAGTCCAAAAGTTAGACGTAGCAATCATCAGGAGCTCTTAATAGAAATTCAGTGCAATGGGAAATAAAATAAGTGATATTGTGCTTTGTCATTAATAAGGCCACATATTTGCGCTTTTTTATGCTGCCAAAAAAACAAAAAAGCACTAAGCTAACAGAATTTGATTAATTTTTGACCTACCAGATCAAAGACGAATTTTTCTTCTCCTCACAAGGCTTTACCATCAAATCGACTTGTTTTTATTGAAAGAAAGGTATTGCTTATATTCAACTCAGAGCTAACACTTGCTTTCAGAATCAAAGCGATATGTGCCTAGGAAAAGTATCAAACGACTTATTAAAGATAACATTTGAGTAATTTTGCAAATTTTTTTAATTCAAAGTCCGTAGCTACGTATTTATTTACTGATATTCATGGCTGGTGCGGTTGGTTCGTTGCGGTTGTTTTTGATAGGGCACAGACTACGTTGTGATGGCTGACGCGGGGAACACTGGGGTGAAGCTCAAAATAATGAAGGGACTGCGTATTTATTTTCATATTTGTTAAACTCTTCGTTTTCGGTGTTAAGGCTATTTAAGGCTAGAAAATTGTAGTTCCGCTAAGCGACATCGCCTTTGGGTTATGCCAATAGTCTTCAGGACCTCTGTGAGGGTCCGGGGTGTCATATATCAATATTATCAGAATTCTTTGAGTGCGATGGCCTCGAATAATATTATGCAAGGCCCAGGCTTTACCATTTACTTTGGTTTCCATGATTTTTTAAGTTCGGTAGAATTTGCGATTTAAGCATTAGGGTAGCCGTAAAATCTTGTCATCAGAGAAGAACTGCTTTAGAGATGCGAACACCCTCTGTCACCGCGATATAATGATAACTAGTCCACTTGAATGGAATTTCGAGTTTGGATAAGAGAGTGATTATGGGTTAAGTGGCAGAAATTGCCATCTTTATATATACTTTGTTATTTTGGCAAGGTTAGAACCGATTTACAGGACACCAACAGGCCTTTAGTTGTTGTTTTATCAAATGCTTATAATACAAATAGAGACGTGGTCAAATCTTTGCTCGTTCTTGTCTTACCAGCTCAAACTAGCATTATTAATTAAAAAGCATACGACAGCAGACTTACTTGCAGAAGACTAGCCTTAAAATCGGTGTATATGATTCTAAAGAGAAACATTAGTCTTGGCTAATTAAAGCGCATGAAACTGGAATGATTCTTGGAAAAAGCAGATAACAAAGCATTTAAATTGAGGTTAAAATAGACATAAATACTAACCAAATTGTTCCTTCAAAATAGATATCAATGTCATTTGTAGAATCGGTCATTTATTATGCTGTCTGTCCTAGTTTGCTTACGTTTTAATTATTAAGTGTTTTGCTGTTAAACAGTTTTATTTAGCGCTTTATTTTTGTCAACTAAATATATGCAAATTGCAGGGTTATAAAAAAACAACACCAAATGATTGCGTTTTTAAGCAACCTCGGTTTGTGCCTCATTTAAACCTTTTTTTCTTTACAATTTTTTAAAGCAAAGTAAAGAAATTGCATGAGATAGTTAAAGAGAACCCACCATGGGCATCACAGTGGTAGAATTTTGTAAGACTTAGGAAGTGTTCCTGTCCTGCTTTGTCCCACAACTAAAACTTTGCAAGCTTTTTCACAGCTAACTACCTTTGTTCAAAAGGAAAAAGAGTGAAATTTAGACATTTTAACAGCAACTGTCGGTCATTTACGTTTGACTAGTCTGCATACGTCGAAACAAGTGTCTAAGAAGGCTTGAAAGACTGCTGTTAGGTGTACGGCATGTAATCGCATGCATTGCCAACGGGTTAATACTGTTATTTTGAGTGCATTCTTTGGCTATTGTTATTGGTCATGGTTACAAATTTTTGATCTGCTTAGTTTATCTGATTCCGACCTTAAAATCGCTTATTTTTGAGTTGTGATTTATGACCATTTTAAAGCTGCCACTAATACTTTTCCATTAAACACATTATTCAAAATATCAACTTGTACGTTTAATAGAATTTCAAACTTTGTAGAGTAGAATGACGGCAATTTAAAAAATTTTGATTCCTTTGAAGAAAAATGCCAAAAGTTCTACATTTGCACACCTGTTTTGCCATATTGCTCCCTTTTATCATGTGAACAAAATTGAGTTTAACTTCTTGTAATGCATTATTTGCTTTCTTAATGACCCTTTAATAGGGATCGTCCTTTTTACTCCGCGGGAGATTCCTTGAAATATTCAATGTCACAGTGTTAGCAAATACATCATTTAAACCTTATTAA
Organism: Echinococcus oligarthrus; assembly: GCA_900683695.1. Taxonomy (NCBI): domain Eukaryota; kingdom Metazoa; phylum Platyhelminthes; class Cestoda; order Cyclophyllidea; family Taeniidae; genus Echinococcus; species Echinococcus oligarthrus. The sequence continues at coordinate 14,395 of CABFON010000039.1, forward strand.
AGCGAAACTGGGTTGTTTTGGATTTGGTGATTTGAACAGGTATATTTAGGACATATGTGTAGTTTAAAAACCACTCTTTAGTTAATTAATGTGTTAATTATTGCTCAAAATGGAAATAGCCTAGCGGTTCTCACTTAAGCGTTAATAATGAAGTCATTTTCCAAGCAACTTTACCGTCAAAAGCACTTTATTTTTATGCGAATAACTACCGTGATGTTGTGGATAAGGCTATAAAACTGCAAGCTGTTACAAAGGATGGTATAGATTGTTTAACTTTAAGCCTCTTTGATAGTTTTTACAGTTGAGATTAGATTGAGTGTCAAGCGACCATCTGGTAATCCGTTTTAGGTTCGTAAATAGATCGAAATTTTTTCCCTGTTTCATCGTGTTTCGTTTTTTGTTTTAATGGCTTTACATTTAACACTTTAACGCTCTACTTAGGCAATCGACTCAAATAACTGCAATCATTTAGACATTTTTGCATTAAAATATCAACCAAATGACAGCGCCTGTTTTAATGGAGCTGGTTATTTCCTGAGAAAGATGCTAAGTATAGGCCAATACGGTGAAGACTGATCATCAAGGTAGTTGATACCTGGTGCAGAAAACTATTCATGGGTCAAAGGTGATTTGCTAATAAATGGCGCAAAGACTGATCAGTTACTATTTTTTGAGGCCATGGAGGCTAGTGGACATAACTATTGTCAGTTTTGATGTTACCAGTCTGGGTTTTTAATAAAAGCGACCAAAAATCAAGCACAAAAAAAAGTTTCATAAAACTTTTTTCAGCAATTATAATTGCTTTTTTAATTGCTTTAGAAGCAAAAGTTAAAGCATAGTTGCAGGAGGCATTTACAATTTTTGGTTTCAATAAGGCTATTACCTTAAAATAGGTTGAATAATTTAGTTCTCCCATTTAAATGCTTTCCAAAATCAGCCAAGAATTTGGGCCAATTCTCGGATGATTAAAAAAATAGTGGTAAAATTATAGATCCTCCATTGTTGATAGGGGTGAATTCAAAGGAAATTTGAATTTGAGAAATACTCCTTTTCTAAGAGCTATTATTTAATTCATAACTAAGCTGTTTTTCGTTAAATACTAAGATATACCGACTAGAAGTGTCTGTTTATAATGCCTAAAATAACCTGTACCAAATTTATTTGTGCTGGAAATTTTTGCTAAGTGTGTTACGCTATTTAACAATAGACATAAAAGCTAGTAGAACTTAATGTGCTATGGAATGTGTTTTTACCAAAGTCTTAAATCAATTTCGCATTAAAAAGATACTTGTCTCCTGCTTTATTAGCTCTCTACTTGTGGCCTTGCAAATTTGAACAATTAAACTGGTCATAGACTGTTGGAAAGGTAGTTATACGCTTTAGTTTGAGGTGAAAGTTGGAAGAACTTTAGAAACTTGGAAGGTTTTTTTCTGTGAAACCGAATTAACCCCTTCAAGGGAACTGACAAATCCCTCGGTTGCAAAAGCGATCTAATAGAGACATTTCAGTTTTTGTAAAAGCAAACAACTATTTGACAAGATACCTCACTGTATGGTGGATCTGGGCGACATATGTAAAACCACTCCTAAGAAGCGGCTTATCCTTAAATTGATTCATTAAGGACGTTTTTTCAACATACTCACGTTTAAGCAGCAGCTGCATAGTGTAATTTTATTTTGAATTTTCAACATAGTCAACTCTTCATCTTGCTTAAGGGCTTCTGCAGCAATATTCGTTCGTTTTAAGGCCTTTTGAGAGTCTTTTTGTAGGTTTTGGTGAGTTATTCAATTCCCATATAAAAATTTCTGCAGTAAAGTATTATTAAATTTTGTAGAATGCTTCGAGAAGAATATAAAATGTGACCCATTACTGGAGGACAAATTTGTAAAAGGAAAGGTATAATTAAAGACGAAACCATGGTGAATGGGAATAGAAACATGCAAACAAAAAGAGTTAATCATTTTGCTTTCATGCCTATTCTGGATGTGCAAAAGGTCCCATTAGATTTTTGTGCAGATCAGGTAGACATTGTAGTAGAGCCAAAGTTAATTGTTGTTGCATTAAATAGTTTAGTAAATACATTTTTTATAATAAATTTGGATATGGCTTTACACCATTTCACGAATTAATCTCATAATATATATGCAAAGGTTAGGTAATCCTAAGCATTCTAATAAATTATTCCCCTAAAGGTCTTTATCTAGCAAAATTGAATATTCTCATTATAGCGGCATTTAGAAAGGCCAAATATTTTATTTAGTAATGATATCCTTCTAAACTGACCCACTTGAAAAGAGTATTTTAAATAGTCATTAAACTATTACTATTTCATTTTAAGGACAAACTCATCCACTGTTTCTTAAATTAGAAGTAATATTTCGTAAAACCTAGTGGTAATTGAATGTAATAAAATTTCCTGCATTATAACGGAATAAGTCAAATATGTTAGTTAGCATTTAGCCGTACTTAATGGATATCTAAATAGAATTTGGATCAAAAATTTACTGAGCAAGTAGACAAAAATGCTATTTGCTTTTGCATCATTCATGAAAAGCAGTAAGGATAATTATAATTGCGGTAGAGACTAGCAGTTAATCTTTGTATGGCGTTGACTTCAAGTTAGGACGGGGCTTCTATCTTTAGCGCCTTGTCAAAACACGAAAACGCTTTTGGACTACAATCCTATTCCGCCTATTTTAAATGGGACATTAATTTTACGATTTTGTTCCAAACCAATTAGTCTCAATTTCAAAAAACAAATTATGGATCTTTAAAAAGGAATATGGATGTCTCATTAATGAAATAAAAGTACGTTAAAACGGTAAAGGAGTCACAAAGTTATTTTACATAGTTTAGAATGGCGTAGGTATGATTATAGACACTAACTAAATTTCCTCCGAGTAACGTTACTTTTTTACTTTGGTATAAACAAGCTTCCAATCAGCATGCCCAATCCTTTTACAATGTGGGACGATTTTGACTGAACTGCCCTTGAGAGACCGATGTAGCCATATTTTGGCCTTCTTACCTTAGTGGAGCAGGTAAGCATGAGCAAATTGACTACTCAAATACTCGTTCTATGTCTACGGTTAAGTTTCTAACCAAACTCATGGAAGTTAATAATTTATGCAACCGATAAATCTACGGGTGAATATATCCATTCCCTAATTCTAAAGTCTCAATTGTAACTAACAGATTATAAGATATAGAGGTGGGAAGATAGGTGGGGAGGAAGATCCCTGGCCTACTAGCCAACTATCTATACGTAGGCGGATAGATGGTGAGATGGGTAGCTGGAAAAAGAAGTGGATGGATTGGTATATGACAAAAGAGATGAAGAGATAGGTGGCGAGTTTGCTCGAGAGACAGACAGGTAGATAGCAAAAACTGTGAAAAAAGGTGTCAGAATTGCTTAGCATTTAAAGGATTTGAGTGAGACAAACCCAACGATACTTTCTCTTTGCTTCCCTTTTTATCGTCTAAATACCGCAAGAAATCATGTGATAGATAGTTGATCTAACTTATGAGATAGCCTACAGTAAAAATGGTCGACACCTTAGAATAACACCCATTGAATTAAGCGTTTGATAAAAGTGTGGAAGCCCTTGAGGTTATTTGATCATTGTAAAGCCAGTCCGAGGCGTACGAGATAAGCTGCCTTACTCTCGTAGACATGAAGGACTACAAGGAATCAGATGCTCACAATGCATTAGCCATTTCTATCATGGTGACTGCAACAAAACGTGATTGCTTTAGAAGAAATACCGCCTGAAATTGGTGAGGGGAGGGGGATATACACTTGACTTCTGTAGTTACTTCCAGTGATTTAAATGCATCCCACACAATTTACACTTTGCTTAAGTAAGTTTAAGGCCATATGTTAGGCATTAAGAATTTACGACTTTTCAAAATGACTGAGCACACAAATTTGGGAGTAAGCTTAAACAAGCTAAACAAATTTGTCAGTGTGTCAAGATTGACACTGCAAATAACTGTTGCTGTTTTCTCCATATATGGTGCTCGGGATTGATGAATTACTGCCTACTTTTGACTGTACGAACAATCTAGACTAAGTTGAGGTTGATCTCTCGACACATTTTCAAGTAGCAGTTTAACAATACCTCTAAAACCGTTTGACTTCTCCAACCAAAGAAACAGCGCTATTTGCTTAAACATTAAGCTGTTCTTACTCAGAACTCTTTATTGCGGTTTTACTTCTGGACACTTGGAAGCGTAAGGTTACGCAGCAACTTTGCGGAACTCTTTTACGGAGAAGAAAGTTTTGAATGGCGGCCTTGTGACGATGTCATTGGGATTTCCACTAAAAGCAAGACTTTTTGTCAAACCGACATATTCTTGAATTTGTAGGTCCTCTTATGCTATTTTAAGTATGGATTCCGAATGATTTTGAGTTAGTTCACAACTGGCCTGAAACAGATGATTTCAAGATTTTGTACTGCTTATGCCTAAATAAAAAGCAGGTTGTCATACGGTTTTGGGTGTGTAGAAGTCAAATGTCTTTTAACAGCAGTTTGATATTATTCCATGTGTACTTTTAGAGAAGAATTTTAGTAACGGACTCGCTCCATCTACTTATTGCTACTTACGAATTAAATGCTTGAAATTCGAAAAAATTTAATTAACGTATTTCTTAGTAAAAAATGATGCAACTGAAAACATGCTTGCTCAAAACTTTAATTCCTTTTATAAAATGCAGCAAAATTACCGAAAATTTTAAAGTGATGGGTATGCATATGGTAGATCTTGATTTCTGAGTCGTCTAAGTTTTTCTTTAACTTAGGCAAAGTGGCGACTTTGGAATTACAAATCAAGCTGAGTAAGTTTTGTGAAAAATTCCTAGTTGAATGCACAAATTTTACCACCCTTTCATTAATGCACAAATAAATGGGAAACACCATTTTTATTGGCAACAAATTCAGGCTTAGGCATTATGGTGTACAAAAATTATTCCAAAAACTCTTGCTGCAATATGTGAATGACCACGGTCTTCAAACTTATCGAATTCACCACCTTATTGAGAGAGAGACGAGATATGAGCAGATGTGCGTTTGCTGCAAAAAAATTCTAGGTACCATTTCTCCTTTTTCGTTTAGACTGGATACAAAATTTTCCTATTTACATAAGTTTTCCCCTAGGGCATTTCCATCTTTTAAATTTCTGTTTAAGAACATAATACCTGCCGCATAGTTAGGCTTTAAATTATGTAGTTAAGAAATACTACCGCCAAGTAAATTTTGATTTAAAGGGGAACCTACTTTTGGACTATAGTGCTTTTGAGCAATGTGATTCAAGAAAAATAACCGACGATTTTAATGTTGAAGGCAGAATGTTTTGCCATGAGTCCTAGCATCATCTTTCAGAAAGGATGAAAAACTAATCTACCTTGGTGAGAAATTGGCCGGACTTTGTGTAAGATGCACTTTTTGTTGATGTTTTCCCCCAAAAAGTTCTTTTGGATAGTGCTTGAACGTACCACCATGCAAAAAATGATATTCATTGTCGAGTAGAAAGTGAACGGCAAAAATGTTTTGATATATAGGAGGAGTGATAGAGATTTTGGGTTAGAGTCGAGAATACTGTCTTAGTTTCTTCTCATTTTAGCTATTTTTAACTGTTGAACTTTAGTAAATGTGAGAGGCAATGCATACGCTAAAAGTTGGTTTTCAATCGACTTTGCAAAAAGCTTTCACGCACGACATCGGTAGCCTAGAAACCTCTGTAAGATTCTTTCGGGTGCAAAGGGAAGGATTATACGAGGTTAATTTAACTTTTTGCACTTTGACTAAAAGGCTTTAAAAATTTTGAATTTGGATGCAAACAGTTTTGTGTAAAAAAATGCCACTATTAAGTTATTTGTAAATATAGCTTTGGCCTTCATTTTGCGCTTGTGCGAAAATCCTAATTAATTTACAGAAAGAGAACGAAAGAGCCCTCTTTTTAATTTTTTGGTTTTGTACACAAGTGGGTTAGTTTCATAAGGCTCAAAGGTTTTGACACCAAAATGGTTCAGTTGCATAATCAAGAGGAGTCCATAAAGCGCAGGCAAACACAAGTTCGTTAAAGGGTTCAAAGACGGAAATAAAGTATTATGCATCCATGATTGCAGTAACGACTATGAAGTAGGTGAGATGCACTTGTAAGCCGCAAATTCGTCTTTGGTATAATGTCTAGTGAGTATTTAGTTGATGGTTTTATTAATCTTCTGTTGCTTACACACCGATTTCAGACCCTACTCATAGCACTTAGTTTAGACTGCATCTAACCTTGGAATATCTTGCACATCATCTAAGAATTTTAATCTGCATTCTCTAAGACTGAATGGTAGTCCATCAAAAGCACTAGTGTGTGGATACTTTTTGTGTACTATGGATAAAAATGAGAAGGAAGCAAATGTTTCCTACTAGATGATAAAAATATTACTCAAATATACAGCTGGAAGAAGATGGCGTAAGGCGATCTACCTTTTGTGAATTATGGGTTATTTTATCAAAAAAACGCAGTGTCCTGTGTTTTATTGCATTTCCTATAAAACTTTGCATTTTTATGGCCGCAGTTCAGTGCCCCAGCAATTACACGAAATGTATTGCTGTTTACTGAAGGAAAAATCGGCTTTTCTTATTTTAAAGCACTTTAATTTGGTGCAAGTTTTGGTTTGATCAAGGGCCATCATAAAATCTACTACTATCTGAGTAGCACTACAATTTTACGATGTCCATGATCTCAAGGGGTTGCCAATTAGCGCTTGGAATGACAATCACCATACTTTAAGACTACAACGTTTTAAAGAACTGGTATGTGATTTTAGTTTCTACTATCCAAGTATTTTATCTGATCGATTTCGGAAGTTTCATCTCCAAAAACTTCTTTAAAACTTTGTAAGTGCTAATTGGCTAATTGGCATAAATCTTCATCTAAACATGGGAAAAATTACTCGTTAAACTTACAATCAAGCACATAACATTTGTTCTAATAACTATTTTGATTTCCCTCGAACGATATCCTCAAAAGCATTTAATGGCAAGGCGTTAACAAAATTGTGTGCCAT
>CABFON010000040.1:0-21264 GCA_900683695.1 Echinococcus oligarthrus
ATCACCATCCTATCACACTTTTGCCACAACCACGTTCGACTAAAGATGAGTGGTTGGGGCCGTGATCACAATCCTTTACCTTCTTTTGCAGGATGTGTACGATCGCGTAACCTTTTGGAAAGGAAAATAAGACAGAAGGAAGTAAAGACGACTGACTACTGAATAATTTTTAAATTTGGTGTTAACTGAATCTGACTTCTGAATACTTTTAACATGCGCATTCAACAAATAAGGTGAAGTATTACTTCGTTACTCAGGGCACGTTGAAATTCTGTTTTATGTTTTACCAATCCTCTTCACCCCAAAATGCTTCGATTATTGTTTATTTGCCGCGTACATTATTATGCCATTATTAAGGGCAACACTTCTCCCTTTATGGTGTCAAAAGGTCTTTCGTTGCGTTCAAAGGCATTCTTAACCAGCGCAGTCATCCTGTCCAACGATTGAATATTTCATTTAAACAGAACAGCAGAAATTCAAGGGTGTGTCAAGAGACCCATACGAGAGGTGTGCACTAATTTCAGCTTGTTTTACGACGAGCTTGTTTTACGACGTTATATTTAGCAGAAGATGCAAATAACGGGCTTCTTGCAGCGTATGGCGAATCCCAGTGTTCGACAAATCTATGGGTGGATGCGGTTTAAGCAGTGATTACTTCGCGAATGTCATGGCACAATTCGGAATCAGCATAAGTGCAGATACTCCAACAGTTGATCTAGCCGGAGGAGAGGTAAGAAAGTGGAGATCAACATGTCTGTCATCGTCTTCTTGTCGTGGTGAAGGAGCACGGACAACGAGAGGAGCAGATACTTTCCCTTTGACGCTTCTACTATCCTATCGCGAATGACAACTTAGCGTGCCAAGGACTTTCTATCCCTCGTCACTACTCATCATTTTGCGAAAAAACTAGATGCAGGGATTGGCATGCCCGCTGTCTAGTCGAATGAACTGTCCCGTAAAGTTAACCCTAAAGCAATATACCTTAAAGGTACACTTTTTTATGGAACCGGATCAGAAAATGGGATTTGGGCGAGAAACGATTAATCTTCCCTTTGGTTTATTTTAGAGGTCAAATGTGCACTAGTGTATATTGCGCCTAAATTGATTCCAACGTGTAACATGGGCTCCATCCGATTTTCGTTTGCAATTAAGGCAAAATACTGCATCCGTCCATATTTTGTGAAATCGGATCAGAAAATGAGATATGAACGAGAAATGATTTGTTCTCCTCTTTGTTCGTTTCAGAGGGCTAAAGTGCACCGGATGATTTTCTGCAGAATTTCATGCAAACGAAATTCAAGTGGTTGTATTTAGGGACCGCAGCTCGCTATTCATCCAGGGATCGTGTTTTAGTGGTTTTTTTGCAAGTACCATGCGTCATGGGCTGGTTTGTGACGAACAGAAAATTCCGCACACTCAAACACGCGAAAGGAAGCGGAGGAAGAGGGAAAGTATTGAGCGTACTTTAGATTTTGCACTTATTCCACCCTCGATAACACAAACCACAGGTCTTATCAATGTACGCCCTAATAGGGACGGTGATGCTCAAAAATGAAAAGTGTTACATTGCACACACCATACGCGAATTCCTTGTAACGGTAAAAGATAAAAGTGTATGAGGAAAGAGGAGAGATATTTTGTGTGCTGCATTGCGACACAATGAGTCATCTTGGTGCTAACATCGCCTTAAGCAGAAAACAACGTCAAAAACTGGAAAATAAAAAAATGTCCTCTGTTTTAAAGTGTTGTTTGATTGGGTTGGATTGGCCTTAGATCACCGTTCGTCCATCTATGGACAATAAATTCACACATTTGGACAGCTTGGTTGCCTTATTAGAGGCTTGAGCAATGCCACTGAAAGCCTTCTTTTCTTTCCTCAAAATCAGAAAGTTGCGTACAATTTTTAAAACCAGACGTCAAAATATATCTCTGTGCTGCTTAGACAGCCATCCAAATAATACTGTTTGTAGCTGTCGCCCTGGCTTTCTACAATATACGCGTCTGCTTAAAAAAGGAATCGTCATGCAGGATTTGCAAAAACAAGCAGCTGCAATGAAATAATTTTGATCGTAAAACGACTGTTAGTGAATGTACAAAACAGGTAGGTACTAGTTTCAAACCAACCTTTCGACTGTTCTCAATGGCTCTCATTCCAATAGCCATTTAGTGCGATCCCGGGCCATACCTTTGCGTTAACCTACACAAATTCTCAGCACATCGTGAGAGTGGTGTCCAAAAAATTAAATATTACCTATGAAATGCAGAAATGGCTGGATATCCTAATTTTCCTATTAATCTACCCACATTTAAAATGTACTTATTATTTTAGGCAACACGAGCAAACTGGTTTGCACTGTTATCAATTCGTGAACTGAAAACGTAACTGAATTTGTCGCACCTGCCAAGTTTGCTGCGATTATAGATAGGAATGAGGAAAGTCTAGTGATATAGCATCGCCAAATGCACAATCTGAATAAGCTGGTAAAATTATGTTTGCATCAAATGACAGTTTCAAGCTTGGCGATAAAGAAGCGTTGTAATGAATGGTGACCATCTGCATTCCTCCTTTAAAGTAGAGAGGAGCACCAGAATGTTCCCAATTCTCACATCAATCAAACGAAGAAAACTAGACTTTTGCCAATGCACCTATCTATACTAACTCGGGCATTTGTCAATGCAGCTGCACTGACAGTTTTGTTAGGAATCACAGTCAGCCACAATAACTTTGCCTTTGCGGATCCCATCAGTCATACTGCTATACAAGCAAGGGCGTATCACAGCCGTTTGAGGGCTTTAAATCTTATCGACAATTTTTGACGCAGCATTGTTAGTTGGATGCATATTTGTACCAGAGGTAAGTTCTAGATGCGTCACAAGTTGATTGAGAAGGTAGAGCAGACAGAGAGGGAGAGTACGCTTGTGCAGTAGTTAGGGGATGGGAAACGAGCAAATAAGTTTTAGTTTGTTGTCTGATTTCCCCCTTCCACAAGGTAGGCCGTGCACATTAAAGCCAAATAGTAAATAGCCCAAGTTCTAGAGAATGGAATATGTCATGAGCTACCCTATACTAGGCCGTCGCAGTCGAATTAGACTGGGTTCATGCAAACACAAAGATCTTCAAGAAATAATGAACGATGTAACTAACTAATGAAAAAATGAATATTTGATTCTCCCCCTTGTCCACAAATATATTAAATTTTATGGTAGTGCCAAAGACTTGGTTCTGTGGAAAGTGAAACAATTCTAAAGAAGGCATGCATTTTGAGTGATAAAACTAGGCATTGGCTTAAGAACTAAAAAAGTGAATAGACGTCTTACATAAATCACGACAATAATGACTAAAAATGAAGAAATCATTAGTATATAAGGTGGAGAAGGACACTGAAGGGAGGAATGGCAGGGCTTTGCAGAACACGAACGTCTTGCAGACTGCCTTTATATTTATGTACACCTTGAAAAAAGCCGGTATTTAGGAGCCGCCGATGTTGTGTCCAAATTAAGGTAGTTCCACATTGCCTTGCTTAACTGAGGAATTGCTGCATACTGTACCACCTTGCTTATCTTCTAATATCTACTACCCGACTGTAAGTAACTGGCGCACAATAATCAACAGCAGATTTCACTTTTGGACCCACTGCCACACATGGAATACCATATAGAGTCAAGCATTAACGCATGCATTCCATGTGAATGACCGCCACATCGAGGGATTCGTTGCAATCAAAGCGCACACTATTCATTTAAGTGAATTTGCGTAGGCAAAACTGGATTTTAGTTAGCAACTCTTGCAGTGTTTACCACTGCGTGTAAACAGGCGATGATATGAAATCACCCCACTGCCGCAGCTAACACGTCAAATGGAGGAATTCAAGGCTGTATGGCCCTCCGCTTTCAGCCTAGCAATTTCAGATTTTGCGTCGGTTGTGATTGCTCTCGTATTTCCTATAGTGCAGGTTTAATTTATGAGTTGGAAAAAAGAAATCATTGCACGAAATACGCATTTGGAAGTCTTCTAACTAACAGCCATTGTTGTTATGCGGCACGAATGCGTTGGTATTCTGCACATTTCGTCACATGCCTCCATGCGTGGCAGCTGACATTTTGTCACCAACCTCGAAGCAAAACAGAACGCATGTACCTCAAATGAAGTTGCCACGGTATTGAAGTAGGTTGCTTGCCATCATGGTTTGCTCCCTGCCCAAATTACCAACCTGATTATCACAAATTCAATACTTCCGCACACTTGTATTAATTGACGTACGAGATTGTGCGCCTTCCGACATCAACTTTATCCAAGGCACATTAGTTCCCACAGCTTGACTGATTAGAGTCTCAATTCAACCTTGACTTCACACGACCTCCAACATACATCACCTCATTTCAATGTGTGTAAACCCCAAGTACTGGGTCGGCGCTGCCACAATTTTCTGGTGGTGTGATATGGTAAGATGGTGTTCAAATCAACTGTTAATGACACTACTCGCTCTAATTTTGCACCACAGTGAATGACGTTTGTACAGCCTCAGAAAGAACCGGTCACTCGTTTTCCTCCATTGATAAACAGCGGTCCGAACTAGAACCTATTCATTTCACAAGATTTCATGTTCCACCTCTCTGTTGGCTTACAGTCACATTGAATCAAGTCACAAGAGCAATATCCCAACCGCAATGAAGCATTTGGGAGCATGTATGGCAGGAATGCCTGGGCTATCGTATCTGCTGGCATGACAGCCATGTAAGTTGGGATGCCATTGCAACTCCCGCCAATAATTTAAATAGTTTCAATGCATGGAAAACTCGCTTTATTTGCAAATTGTTAGACCACCATTTTTTTGCTAAATAACTTCTATGTTATTTGATATTTTGGCTAAAGTGAGAAAGCGATGTTAATGTCGATGTGAATTGCCTTGGTGGTTGCAATTGCTATCACGTATTTATGTCACTGTGCCACGCATTGGAACACATCAAACGCTTTCGACCTGCACAAATTCCCATTGAAACTATTCGCCAGCACAAAAGAAGCATGGTGATTCAGATGCTGCCAATGCAACGAACTGCGATCCGAATTGGAGCAATGATAAAAAAGCCTTAACTATTCACAGCACCTGCCTATCACCAGCACTACATACAGTGAACGCGGTCAGTAATTGCGGACTTGGCAACCTCCATCAGCCTAACAGAATACCCAATGCACACACCCACCACGTGTGCTGACCCCGCCGCCTCCGGCACTCAAGACGTCTGCAACAAATTCTTCACCTCCTCATTGTTTGAATATTGGTCTAGCTTGTATGCAGACATAGACCGTCACAACACAGAAACTACAGATCAAAGGCATTGGCGAACCAGACCAAAACAGTGGCGACCCGGTCGATATCACTTTCTATTTGTTGTACACCAGGGTCAGAAGGCAAATGGTGACTCCTACACAGCAGAACATGTGACATAAGGAGTGGAGTAAATGGTGTTTGTGTTAAAACCTACGATGGGTTCAACCCTAAACAAGTGCTCCCAGCATTCAAAGTTTTCAATTTTCAGGCACAAATGAAGTCCCCAATATTGTCACAGCATCAGTGCACACATCTCGCAGATGTTTGGGATTAGAGCTGTCGTTTTTTTTCATATTTTGCATTAGCATCAGCGAATTGGGCATATCCATGTCATTGACTCACGTGAGCAGTGGTAACTACTGCCCGAATGAACAACCGTTGTTGGCGAAGGGTCTAGCGCCTGACTTCACATCAACTGCGGTCCTCGGTTCAAAAGGCAAATTAAACAAACCAAATTCAGTAGTGGATTGAAGGATTTTGCAAATTATCAGATTTTCCTTAGTGTGGGAAATGGGAATTTTCTAATACTCCTTTCTTTCTTTAATTGCAGACAAACTAGTAGCTATTCTCTTGTACACGTCGCTCCCATTCACCATGTCTCCAATTTCCCAACTTGCTTCCTGTTCGTATAGAAGGATATTGTGGATTGATGCCAACACTATTACCCGAGCTTATGGCGATTTCGCAAATAAGGATTCCATAGCACCAGACTGTGCTCCCTTCCAATGTGTTGAAGCTCAGTTGATGCACCGAATTTCAAACTGCATTCAGGTCATTATTTGAAGGCAACTGAAAACAATTCTGTGCAAGTTATTATCCTTTTAATGCATTTCAATACTTGTAAAACGAAAATTAGTGGCACCAGATCTGGTGGTAAATAATTATTAATCTAATGCACTCAATTTTGCATTCAGTCTCTTTAGTATTCCAAGGTCACACTCTACACAGTAAATTTTGCTACTTCATCAAAGAAAGTATGCCGTGCTCTCGGATTCCCCCTAAAATTAACCATCAACCGGCATCGTCTCTCTCAAATCAAATGTGAAGTATGCACAGCAGAAAATATCGGCATGTATATAGCACTGGCCTGCACCGCCTGCATGCACAGCAGCGCATCCACCGGCGACGTCTACAACTTCCAATCAGTTCAATTCCTCTAGCTTCAACGCACAAACCGCAATTTTTATATGGGGAGAATATTTTAACTTCTTATAGCACTGATTAGGTGAGACCGCACACCTGGCAAATTGGAAAGTCTGCTGTAGCCTTCGGTTGGTATAGCTCTCTAATAGTCAAAATTCAGATAAAGAGATTCGGTGTCTATCCTTATTCAAAGGAGTGTGTAGACACGGAAGACTAGAGTTTTCTGGCTTTCATCACTTCATACGAAGAAACCCTGATGCATAATTTCACTCTGTTGTCAAAGAGGGCGTCAAAACATTTAAAGCTTATGGCTTCACCATCAACAATGACGAAGCGAGGTACAGCGTCTTTGCATTGGTCATTCCTACCGACAAATCTTTCTGCGCCGAAGCTATCTCTGCATTGGTTAAACAATGAGATTGGCCTTTAAATGCTAAAACTCTAAATACCAAATGAGAAACAGTGTTTTGCTTCTTAAACGTTGTTACTTTTTAACCCCAATAGTCCTGATTCAAAAAAATGTCGCCTTTTATAATGTGAAACCTTCTTGTGAAGCTTCTTTCTTAATCAGGCTAGTGAACTTCTCTTGCCACCCATTGAGTATGAAATGAACAATTCCTTCCTCCATTTCTACTTCACCACAAAGTAATAAACAGTAAAGTGGAGGGAGCATAACTTGATGATGATCGTGTGGACACCATAGTGAGTGAGCTAGTGGGTCATGCGCTCCTTTACGAGAACATGCTGCCTTTGGTGATCAGCGCTCGAGATAGGAAACTTCTTCCTCCTTACACCTCCACAGTTCAGGTCTCATTTCGGTTGCGGAATGTTCAGAGCGAGTTAAACCTCTACCCACTATTTTTAAGTAGCAATTACCTTGATGCCTCACTGTCGCCTGCTTTGGGCATTGTGGAGTGAAGTGAATGGGCAAGGCCTCGGTCATGGACTTCGTCATTTCGTTTTCCGAGGAGTTCTAAGGCAGCGATGTGCACTCTACTTCACTTTGTAAGGCGCGTGTCCTGATCATGGTCATTCGATCCACTTCAAATCAGGCGAGAACTTTACTTCAGACAAAACGGAGAAATGCACATTTAATGAATGCAGCTGACATTAATATGGGCCGCGTAAAGGTTGACGCACGAACTTCTGGCCTGTCTGTAATCCAGTTCCACCCACTGGCAGTAAACGTTGCTTAACCCGTCAAGACCGATGCCACTCTGTCAAGATGAGGTGCTGAGTGCAGAGGTCCACTTTATTCAGCCTCATTATGTGCCTCGGTGGGCTGCATTTCTGCCTTCTTTTCCTTAAATTGGCATCCTGTTCTATTACATCTTGTTTTCTGTGGAGATCTAAGCATTTTTACCGACTTCTTGGTGAACGATTCGGACGAGACGCGTGTCAAGGCGAACTACCTCCTGTCAAGTTGAGCTTGATTTGCATTGTGCATTCATTGTCGTGCGCTGATATTACAATTAATATGTATTTTGTAACAAAGAAAATATTAGTTTTTGATAACCTTTTCTTCTGCATCGTAATGTCGCAGAAGCGGCTGCAATTTGTCGAAATGGAAGGGTCGTTATGTTTGAAATCAATGCCGATGAATGCATTTACAGCTGGTTTGTCCTGCGCTAAAATGCACACCTTCGTGGCACAAGCGGTGATAATAGTGAGCTGACAGTAGAACCACGACACGGTGGCCATCGTTGGCACCGAGGATACACAACTAATCTTCTTCAAAACGTTTGTATCACCCAATCAAGAGCTGCACTGCTGATTGGGAGCAGCGTGTTCGAATGAGGGAGTGAGCGTTCAGTAAAGGACTGTGCCAGAGGCCTACCATGTATATGGAGAGACGTTGGTGGGGAGAGAGGGGATTATATTTCACGCCTTTGTTGTGTACCAGAAATTTCAACAGATGACTTCCGGTGTTGCTTGATGACATGCCTGCACTGCTATTGCTGCCTGTTACCATGGTTAACGATGTGTGGCACCTAACACCGCTCACGCACCACCGCAGATTAGAAGCCATTGGAAATATGAGAGGTCAGACGTGAAATGAATTATCTCATGCCCACTGCACAAACCATTTGCTACATTCGGTCCTTGATTCAACTTGCCCAATTCCTCCATCCTCCCAGAAACGTAGCATTCTTTATGCTCTTACACATCAGCCACATTGACGTTGCCCATCCTAAGCGTCATTTAAGTAGCAGCATTTCAGTGCAACTAGAACAGAGGTGTTGAATAAGCCAGCAAGATGGTTAAGAAAAGGACTCCTCCCACGAATATCAGTCTATAAAATTGCAAACCTATCCGGGAGCATTTCATTCACCGTATTCACAATTATCATTTCTACAGCAGATAACGCAAATATTTATCATCCATTGAAGGAATGATGACTGTTATAATTGCATTCCTGCCTGGCCGTGTGCATTACTACAGACTGCTGTATGCCGCATAGCACACTGCCGACATCCGCGTCGGTAGTTTACTGCGATTATGTCGCAGTGGTGCTTCCGTGATGCGATATCCTGTCAAACGGGGTGCACTCCCGCTTAGTGGTATCACCACAAGTCAATGCTTCAATAGTCCGTCAACCCTGCTCTATGTTAAATAGAAATCTCCCTCTGTGGTGGCACGATTGGAAGTAACAGAAGAGAGGACTAGGAGACTGCAGTAACGAAATAAGCAACATAGAGCATCCATTTGTTACCACACAGCTGGCAACACGTGATATTATGAAAAAAAATTGTAGACTTAATTTAACTATTCTTTTGCAAAAGGCAATTCTTGTCATGCATTTACAAGGGTGAGTTATTCAAAGATTGGGTTATTTGGTTGGATCAAGAGCCAGACGGATGAATGGGTGCATGGATGGATGTGTGAAACTGAAACGGGGGTTGATTCAATCCCTGTCAGATAGACAGGTCTCAAACACATCGGGGGTTAACGATCAGATCATAAAAATAAATAGGTGCTGAACTAATGTATGAAAGAGAATGTAGAGGAAGGAATGAATTGGCAGCGATTGAGCTGCACACTCGGTGTGCAGATGCACCAAAGTTGAGCCGATGGAAGAATGAATCATGAATAGAAATTGGAACCAAAGTGCGCGCTTTTGTTCCCAAACGACTGGTAACACATGATTTTGCATAGTTTGCTGTCACTTTCTAACTACTCTTTCCCAAAACCTGATGCTTGTCATTCATTTACCTCAATTTCCATCATCCATACCCTATACACACACCCGAGAAAAAAGAGCAATTTCACAATTCCGTCCTAAAGAGATAAGAAACCTCTTCCTCTTCCACGAAACCATCGACAAGGAATGCTGGCCAAAGAAGACACCATACTGCACTACGAGACACCACGAGACACGTGACACCGATCGATTTTTACGGACGTGTCAGGTGATGTGAGGAATTGATTTACACAACCGACCGTTAGACATGCTTAACTACGCGTTCCAATGCCTTTAACTACTTCCCGCACTTCTACGCATTGTCGTCATTCCCACCATCCAGTTCATCTTCGACGCCCTCTGCCGCTTTGTTTCGTCCTTGCTATCGGTCTACTTCCACCGCCTTCGCCTCCCTCTCCATCTCCTCGACACTCCAGACCTCCCAATCCGCCCTTCCAGAGACGTCAGAAGATCAAAAGGAGTGGAACAGATGGAAGTCGTAGTGATTAGAGGTAAGTTATGCTACCACCTTCACCTCCTCCTCCCTCTCCCACTTTTACCCTCTCTGCTTTCCCTCCTCATCCATGCCTATTCAACATTTAAATACTGGCCTAATTTTAATCCAGTCTTTTTGACATGCATAAGGGCAATTATGGGGAGCCTCTTTGATGCACGTCGTCTAATAGACGCCTAAGCCAGACTATGTTAGCCTAGAAAAGGGTAGGACGAGAGAGGTTAAGCAGGACTATCTGCTCCATCATGCATACCTCATAGCTGCCCTTATGCTCAGTCATTCAAGCTTCTCCCACCACTGCCTCGTTGACACACTAAATCGACTCGATAGAACCTCAGACCACGTATAATGAGGCCTTTTTCTTCCCTCCCCCATGTAAACATTAGGAATCAATGTATATATAGAGCAACGGGGTCTCTTGACGTCGAAACGGCGGAACAGGAGGCGCCTTGTCCTCCTCACCCTTCACATACCCCAATTTAATGCCTTCTCCTCCTTCTACTGTCTATGCCCACATGAGTTGACTCTTACATTACACCCCACCATGCATGCCCCACCCCTCCTACCGCCCGATGCAGAGGAAGATAGGCTCCCTACATTGCATTGCATTTCACGTAGTTTCTTTTCCCTTGCCTTAATCCGTCCCTTACATTGCAGTCCCGCCGGAACAATTCGCTCCTCTGCCTCCATCACGCTTCTCCCTCACCTACACCTCCTCCAAACCCAAATCCAAATGTCCTCCATCTCCTCTTCCTACCTTGTCCTCTGCCAACACCCTTTTGGTAAGTTCCATTCATCCTATGATTTAATGATTGCGAGATATAGGCCACAGACCAGAGCGAGTATAGTGTAGACAATAATGTGCAAGAAGGTGCACCTCTTTTCACTGTGTGTCTCTGTCTGCCTATCTGTCTGTTCGCTTGAGGTTGTGTAAGTGTCATTGCTTATTATCTTATTTCGTCCTTTCAGACAGTCGCCTTAATTGGTGTTTAACGGAAACGGGTGAGAATGCACATGTGTATGTGGATGTGCATGCGTTAGTGTGCGTGTACATTCATCTCATCTTCCCGTCCTCCTCCTCCCACTTCGTTCCCAGCCTTCTAGTCCACCAGACAGGCGATTCCATTCTGAGTCAAGTGAGATCTCCTTCGAGCGTTCATTTGTTAGCTTGTTCAATGTCCACTTAGTCGATTTCACCTCTTCGCTTCGTCAACACTCCATCTTCCTCCCACCCACCCAGCCACACACCCATTCACTCATTTCTCTTACTTCGTTGCTCTTGCCTCTCCTTCAGTTGGAGGTGAACATCTCGTGATGGGAGCAGAAGTGTCTCCAAAGGCCGATCAGACATTCGACACAAAAAACAACTAAGGAGAAAGGGGAGTCGAGGACTGGTCGAGTTAACAAGACAGTGGACTGAAACGACACAAAGTCAGGGGTCAGATGGAGGTGAATCATTTCCTGTGTCGCCAGACTTGCAAGTCATACCTGCAGACACGAAATAGGGATATGTGTCAAACGGACCGATGCAATGCAAGAGTCGACTCTCCAGAGCATCGATAGTAGTAGAAGGAGAAGGAGACACTCACCAAAGAGGCGTTGAGTTGAGGCATGTGAAAGGGGAGGGGGACAAGGTGCCTCCCACTCCACCATTTCGATGACGTCAACAGACCTCGATGTTAAATATGTACATTGATCCCTAATATCTGGTAGAGAGGAGGAATGCACTCCACGTGACATCGCTTCTTCCAATGTAATCCTTTAAAGTGGAGTGAAAGCCGCTGCACCTGTCCGAATGTAGAACTTGAAGAGAGCATCAATGCAGATGAATGAGGAAGTGAGAGGAATGTGAGGTGCGTGAATGGTCAAAGTGTTTAGTGTGTTCGAAAGTGAAAGCCTCTATTATAGTAGATATGGTCTTCTCTTTACTCCATTTCATCTCATATGCAAATTCGATGCAGAAAGGAAGAATGGTAGAAGTGCGAATGGGGATGAATTCCAAAGTCGACACTTTGTCATATCAGAGTTGACATGACAACTCTGTGATTGCACTTATCCTTACTGATCAAACTGCCCCCAAATGGAGCAGTGATATCAAATCAAATGGTCATTTGGTCATTGTAGCTCAATACATTTTTACTGACAGTTCACAGTAGTATGCTAGAAGGGCGGAGTTAGATGGCACACGACAGCTCAACGTCAGCGTCACGCGTAGCAAGCTAATTTTTTCGATGAATTGTGACTCCTTACGATAACTTTGTTGCGCGAGAATGTTCTATCTTCTTTTCAGCTCCCGTGTTCTATAAGCACTTCCTATTAAGCACTGGATAACGCGATTAGCGTTGACACCAATCTCCTAGCCAATCGCATCATTCAACGCATGACATGGGGCGAAATACCCTCTTCTGATTAACCATTGATGCTATGCGCGAGAGCCCTACGATTCATTGCACAAGAAAAAGACAGGGCAAGCTGAATTGTCATAGTGGCCAGTGCTTTGTCATACATGCAGCAATCTTGAGGGCTACAGTGAATTTGGAACTCTGGGAAGGAAACTGATGCAATAACTAGAAAGCCAATTATTATTTATTCTTGCGTAATTTTATACCGTTCTTTCCCTCTGTGATGCTGTTGCCACTGATTTATAGCAATGCAGAATTAAGTTAGTCGCCTAAATTCCTAACTTTACTTTGTCCTTATGCAGGTAGTGCATCATTAGAGTGGTAGAACTGATAAATAATAGTAATTGATTATTTGGAGTATATTTTTCGCTGTCTAATTGCACCTGACTACCCTAGTCTTCCAGGCAGCAGTATAGAGGGTTGGGTACCAATTTGGTGAGATAGTGTCCCAAATGCATTTTCATCTCGGTGGTAAGTGCTGCTTCACGGCAACTCTACCTAGTAACTTGGTTCCTTTTACTTCACCTTGGCCTGTCCTACTAGTCCCAAGGTTTATAAAACAGTAACTCCTCTGCGAGGTCAGTTACAGTTTCAAGATGTCTGCAGCACCAGAAATACTGCCCATTTTATGTCAATATTCACGTAAATGGAGTGCTTAGGTAATATCTGGCTTTATAGTTAATGAAATGACTTTTATCTATTATTTCTGATGCGCCGTTACTTACAGGAGAGTTATTTGATCTCCGGGGTGCTAGTTAGCATTACAGTTCAGTGTGCCGCGTCGGTTCATTGGTGTAATGAGGCGTGTGGCCCTCACGCGTAGCATCAAATGCCAATCAGAGGAAGCAGCTCCTTCTGCCGTCTTGCGTCAAATGATGCGATTGGCTGAAGCTTAGTAAAAGCTCTAATTACGCATTCTGATGGCAAGCTTTCCGTTGCGTTTGTTCTTGTGTATCAACACATTCAAAGCTGAAATACATTAAACATACTGGAATAGTGGCTATTTATAATTTTACCTGTTCAGGAAGCATTCAGACCTCTAAATTCACACCTGTGAGCATAGGAATTGGGAAGTAATATTTTGCTTATAAATATGACTTCTTATTATGACATATTAGCCGATTAGTAGGCTTGCTTTTAGACTAGATGATGTAGACGGCAAAGCGTATTGGTATCTTTTTGTGCTCACCAAAGTGCAAAACGGCACAACGCCTGACATGTAGGAGAAAGGCGTTTTGATCAAAGTTGGACAGTAAGTAAGAAGGCAAATTTAAAGCTGGAAATCTCTTTAATCAGACTAAAGGGTGACCAAGAAGAAGATGGAACATTTTTGTACGTCAAAGAATTGAAGAGAATCGCCTCCCAGTTTTGTAGTTATTGCAAGGAGTCACATTTCATCGGTGAAATCAGCTTGCAACGCGCAATGCTGGCTTGTTGTGCCATTGTGTGGCATTTCACTCCAACCTTCCGGCATTCTACTGATGGGCAATTAGTGACCTTGGTCGTTCGGCTGTCAGTCAAAAACATCGACCAAAACGATGAAAAGTGATTCAAAATTTAAGCACAACATGTTGGTGAAATTCACAGTCTAAAACTTACAGGCCAAAAAACAATGAAAGCTGACCCACAACTTTTTAAAAATTTTCTGCCTACCATAGAGAGGTTTGTCATCATCAACAAAAACTTTTTTGTGTATCACCTACGTCTTTTCTTGCACAAGATCTACCAGCTTTAAATAAAGGCAGGGCAAGTGGGCCGCTTGTTAATTAGTCTGATTAAAGGAATTCTCAGAGCTAAATCACTTCCTTACTCAATTTCAGATTTTGGTATCGTAGTGCAGAATGGATTCGCATATCATCATCTAGCTTCTATCTTTGTGTCGATACCAAGTTTGTGTAAAATACGAAAGAAGTTTTGCACATTTTCCGCTATGATTAGCTTGAGAGTCACCTCACTGATGGCCCGGTCAAATGCAAGCACAATGGAAGGGAACACACTGATCATCGCTTAGGGACAAATGAGAAATCGGGCCTCTAAGCAAAAATGTTCTCTTTTCCTAGATTCACTAACGTGATGCACAGTAGGCACTGTCAAATTGAGAAAGTGATGCGTCTTGGTCAACTAGTGTTAGTTTTCTGCCTCACACATGTAGCTATGTGGTTGCACTAAATTGTCACATACAGTCTGGTGGAGGGCAAATCACCACAATACATGCGCCATATAGTGTCTAGTATTCCTAGTGTTTTATCTCCAACATAAATCAAACATTTGAAGTTTTTTAAGAGTAGTATAGAAAAAACAACAGTGTTTTATAAATTGTTAACAGTTTTTCGTCTACAGCCGATCACAAGTACGACATTTGAAGGATCTATTGAACTTTTAACCTGACGTTACGCGAAAGGAAGCGTGGGGGCTGGTAAAAGTGACTTGCACTCTTCCCTGGTAGTTCTTTAGCACGTAGGACGATATTAGATGCTACAGCTTGTGGCAGCGCACAACTTGTTCCATGACGTCCCAAAGGACCGTAACTATGCGTCCTGACTTTAACTACAAGGTTGTTGCATGTCTACCTGCTGGACGCCTTTGTCGATATCAAGTAGTTTGTGTAATTTACAAAAGAAGTGACAAAACAAGATTGTGTAAAAAGGGAAGAACAAGTATGCTAAAACGCTGGTTTTATTTGTGCGAATGCAATTAAGCATATTGAATGGCATTCGCTGTTACTGTCCCTCTACCCTACACTTGCGGACATCAGGCCAAACTCCCTCGACGTAGCTGTCAATAGCAAGGCCACATATGAGCGCTTCGTCGGAGCAACAACTCGTGTGTTTAATTCTTCTCTACTTTATTTAGTACCTTAACCTGCGTTCGAGTTTTCCGGGTGCTAGTCGCTGTGATTTAGTTAACGTCAGTTGAGTTCTCCCTAAGTCAGGGTATGAAAGATCTTGCTGCATCGCTCACAACGACTTGGCTTTAAATCCTCAACCACTTAATCAGCGGGCGGTGTTGATTCACGTAAAACTCAGATGAGCTCTGCTGAATCGTCTTCGAATACTGAGTCCGACTCCCTGGATAGGATATATTAGGTCTCTCAGCAGTTGGCTTGGCAGCATCTGCTCCATCGTTTACCCCGGCTTATACTGCGTAAGCTGAAAACACACACATCCGCTTATCTCGCCCACACCTCTGAGAGCAAATTGTCTCATTTCATGGACATTGACGGCGGGTAGTTGGACGGACAAGGCTACAACAGAAAGGACCGACTGATTGAATCTCTTGTGCACGTAGGCAGGCGTCAATTTATGCAGAAAAGGCGCCCGGATCTTCCGACTCGCTAATAGTGACAAGTCTCCAGTGACCTAGATAATGCTATCCATGATCTCAATAGTGACGGGGTCCAGTTTTAGGTACTGGGACCAAAGCAGCATTAAAGTAGCATTGCTTTGACCACTGACTCACAATGACGGCAATGGTGATGATGATGGAGATTTGACTTAGTCAAGAAACCGAGGTGATCAAGCTCAAATATTTCGGAGTATGGAATGAAGCTGCATATCTACGAACAGATTTGTACTCGCAAAATAAGGAGCTTGAATTTGTTGCTCCCCGTTCCTTTTTTACTGAGTTCAAGAAAATTCCGTCCCCAAACAACCATTGTGCACCCACCTCCCCAATGAACAGGTGTGTGTTCGAACCAAAAGAAGCACTCGTTTATGCCCACAAAATTAAAGAACAAAAGAGTCTACTTTTAGCAGGAATTGCAAGCAGATGATCAAATCCTGAGTTGACAGCTGAGTTGAATGTTGCCTGCCCTACAAACTTGTTCTCATATTCGTGGCTCATGCGCAATGTGAGGAGTAAAGGGTTGACTTCAGTTGACTTTGGAAAGGGGGTCAATTTTACGCAGTAATCTGCGTTCGGCAAAGGCAGCAAAAGTAATCTGCTATGCTTCTACCCATTAGTGTAGCATTGTCGTGCGCCTTCCCTGATGTGATACGTTTGTCGTCGAGTCACGTGGGAGGTCTCATTTGCATGTCTGGCCTAAATTCTCTATTTGAGACATGTGATGGAGATCAGAATGAACGTTAGACCAACGATGACTGAGGATTCCGCCAATCTGCCAAAGGAGACGTAACATCAGCAGGAACTCTGTATAAGGTGTGAGAAAGTGCCTCAAAAATCCGAATTGGCAAAACCATCCCAGGAGGCAAGGGTTCAATTTCACTCTTGCCACTTAAGGCCACGTTTTTGTCTCAAACTTCTGTTGGACCCGGACACAGATACAGCAAGCGTTTTGATTTGAGTGGTATCAGGTGTCTTGAGTCCTACAAGGCCTTCAAATGGAAGCATGTATTGGATTACCATTGAGAAGTACGCGGCTCCCAGGAACTGTTCATCCTCGGTCACCGCGACACTCCAGTTCACTGCTGCTCACATCAAGCACATACTACTGATGGATCAAGGTCTTTGAGAAGTTAGTAGCAGGTGTGGAGTGTGACAGTAGTGATGCCAGTATTACCAAGCCACACAACTACTACAACCTGGACTGGCAGCCGAGAGTATAGATGAACGCTTCACTGAACGCTTCGACTTCCTCCAATCCTCCCATGCAGTAGGCTGGAAGTGGGCCGTCGGAGACGGCAAAGCACGATGAATTGGAGGACTGCTTTCCTCTACTGACGCAGAGCAATCAATGCGAGTGTGAACTTGCATATACTGCAACTGTTAACTGCATAGCAGCTCAACCACTTTATCCATCAGCAGCCACTTTAAGATCCAGGATTTGACCGTCTGTGTGATTTCTGCTTAGAGTACCCTCTTTTGCTCTTTCCTTTTCTGCGCACATACGAGTGCTTTCCAGGTTGGAATATACGCCTATTTGTTAAAAAGGTGCTTTTGGTCTTTTGCCTACAGGGAGGGTATGGGGGGACTCAAGACGGATTTTGTGGTTGCCTAATGCATTTATTTGAATTTTGAGGATAGTACAACTAAATCTGAGTACCTTTTCAGCTAGAAGCAATTCTGTTTATAGCCGATCCTTTTCCTCCCATCAGCGAGGACTGTAAACTATGTATAACAGTCAGTGCTCCCCGCTGTAGCTTCATCTATCAGGCAGAGGTGTGAGAATGATAGAGAGAAAGTTAATGTCAGCTGAATTAAAGAAGCACATCCGTGACGTTTAAAAATGAAACGGTCACTACAGCTGTGGGGAGAGATGCTTCCATTTTCGCTTCTCCCTATTGCTAATTTAGGCCCACACCGCCTTCACAAGAATCGTAACCTAAGAGCACAAGGGCTCTTTCTACTCTTCCATTTCAGTAGCGCAGTCGTGCACATACAGCGATTGCTACGCGAATGGATTGCATCGGTTAAGAAAAAATTATGTTAGCCATGGGAAAGGAGCGACTTTTAAAAACATAACTTCTGAAATATTGTTAGGAAACACCATATTCGTTGAACTGCTCTCCTGCCTCCCATGACTTGCCTTCTTTGCGACCTAGCATCTAACCAAACTCTATTTAGCTGAAAGTACCAAAAGAAGCTCGCAATTTTCATTGTCAACTATACTAGCAAATCCAATGATACTATTTTGCTAAAAAAGTACGTTGAACTCAACCATTCCGTACATAGTTTAGATGAGTGGATTACCCCTCTTTAAATGTGCCATCAGCTGGCGGATGCGTACTACCACCTTTGGAGGGTGGAATGCTTGCTATACTTCTCCTAAGGAAATGTAAAGGAGCTCAGTGAATCCTGGTCTTAAGATAATTATTTTCAGTTGTCATTCCTGCTATTAAAGGAAGGTCTAACCCGGGTTAGAAATATGTCGGCACCACCGTGAAGAGACTCTCTCATAAATACTGCTGTGAAGCTGATGTAAAATAATCAAGTGATCCACGGAACAGATTCATTGTACATCTAAAAATGCAGACGTCTGGAAGGGGTCCACAACTCGGGTATTATATTTTTGCAAATCAACATCAAAGTAGCAGTGTTTCGATGGATGGACGAATATTTGAATGTATACATGATAGGTGCGTGATTGATAGATGGAAAGGGGACAGGAGCGGTACAGATGTTTTTAGACGACCTAGAGATAAGGTTTCGCATTTACATGATGGTAAGTCAAATCCCAATGTGCAATCATAGGGGACGCGTTTTGTTGCTTATTTGCCGATGAATGAAGGGATGGAAATGAGGAGTAATATCCATAGGTGAGTTGGAGTAATCGGAAAAGACTGCTTGAAAAACGTAAGAAAGAATAACAAAACAGAGGTGAGAGGGACGCAGTACCTTAGAACGACCCATAGTCGCAAAGTACTGCAAGTTATATTGTGAATGCAGATGGACTGTTGATATTCCTCGTATTGGGCTCCTGCGCAACAATATGACGTCAAACTCCGACTGAAGGTTGAAGCGTAAAAAAACTACTGGTTTCCTAGACAGAGATAAGCGATTATTGGGGGGAGAGATATATAGAATCGAGATACATGTACAAACAGGTTCATTTTGTCTATTATTTTAGTGCTGAAGAAATTAGAAGCCTAACTTGAGATGAGTTGTCTAAATTTACTCGAATCTTCCCTTTGCAAACAATGCCTCTTTTGTGGTTTCATCTTGGATTCCCTTTACTACATCTTGATGTCAATTTTTGCAAGTATATAGAGCTGTAAAACATTGTCGGGTGCAGAGACTGCTCACCATCATGTACCAGTGTTTTATATGAAATGAATGGATGCACGGTTGATTGCTGGCATAACGTACGTGCAATTAATCTTAATGTTGATGCGAACGCCTGTACCCTACCTTGTCTTATCATTGCTTGATTTATGCTAAGTCCATTGATGCTACGAGCTTAGGAAAATGAGATGGATTCATATAAGTATATGTACTTATGTGAACTAGGAGAGTGTATAAATACTTGGCTTTATTGCGTACATCAGGATAAGTGGGGTGTTCAAAGTCATCCCGACTGCGTGGATTACGATTTGACAGTAGAGATACCCTGCCGACAGTGAAAGTGGTCACCTTGCGCCACATCTACGGAAGCAAATACCTTTGGACTACAAAATGATTGCAAATGGAGTAAAACGAAGATGGGAGGGAGGACTGTCACCCACCATCCATTTATGCGTCTACTATTATGTCATTTTTCACTTTAAGGATGGGCCTGTCAAAGTTCTTCCCTGTGCCGACCCCTGAGAAATACGCGCGCAACATTAAAACATGAGGGTTATCCCTTCTTTAAGCATAGGTGCTTCTGTTTTGTAAAACAATCTGTCGCAGCCTATTCAACGGTTACAACCGCCGCCTATCATTTTAAGGCAGCATAACTCGAAGGGATGCAATAGAAGGCCTTTTAAATAGGATGTAAGTTGAACGAGTCCGTCATTTATAAGACAGGCTTAACTTGCGATTCGGTACAAGTACAGCTGGAGACGGTGGTGGGTGGGAATGGATGCAAGATGAATTGCTAAATGTGCTTTCGGTTTTCTTAACAAAAGCCCAGATTGGTAAACCAATGTTATCTGTCTTCCAATCCTTCTACGGTCCCTAAAGCCTCCACAGCCTGTCGTTTTTTCGAAGACAATCAAGGGCGGAGAACGAAGTACTACCACCGATCCTACATCCATCCCGTGCATATTCAAATATTCATCCATCGGCACATCCCATTTTTATTCACTTCACATTCGTCCATTCCGTATCCATCATTCCCATTTCCATCTATTTCCTATCCCTTTTTTCGTGTTTATTTAACTCGTAAAACCCAATCTATCTATCAATCTATCCATCCATTTATCGAGTCATTACTACCTTGATGGAGGTATGCCCAACTAATCTACCTAAGTTCTTGACCTCTCCCGAAAATCCGCATCTTTAGGTATCTAAGGATTTGGGGAGAGCCGGTTCATGGCGTTGTATACATGTTCCTACCTGGGGTGGAGTCATCTCCTGATCTCGGAAACGGCAACTCTAAATAATTTTGTAATTTACCGTATCTCCTCCACTTGCGCTTATACGATGCAAGTGAACACCCTCGTTATCTCCTAGCAAATCTCTTTCGCATATTCTATGAATCGACTTCTCTCACATGTTGGATTGAAGAAAATCAGCACATTACAGAAGGCAGGGAAAGTCAAAAGATTCGATGCTTCCATTGTCAGTTAGCCACTGCATTCGCGGAATTCGCTAAAGCTTAGTAGGCACATTTCGGATTTAAAATAATAGAGTACATTCTTACATTGCCTAGAAGCAAATGGAAAACACGCGCCAACCGTTGGCTATGATGACCGCTACACCCAAAAAAGTGCCACAATGGTGCTCCTTTAATGTAATTTCTATCAGCTCCTTCTATCTCCACTCATTTGCCGCCCTCTCGTCCTCTTCTAGCACACTATCCAGAGCAAGTCCTAGCAACAAAAGTTCATTGACATCTATCATTCAAGCGGATAAGGCTGCATTGGGATGGATCGGCTGATACAATCCATCACTCATTTGCATCGATGACAGTGTATGCAGAAAATGTGAGTTAAATTTTCGACTTGGCGCTAGTTACAAGTCTTCTGTGCCTTATATTGTGATACAGTCTCGAAAGTGACTGTTATATGACAAACACTAGGATAGCCATTCAACGTGGTAGCATCACGATGTCGAGGCCTTAACTGGTGACTCAGCGGTGGCCGTAGTGGTGGT